>SNQN01000165.1:42100-59342 GCA_008642245.1 Bassia scoparia
GATCTGTTGTATCACATCTCGGCTAGTCGTTTGGGAGAACGCTAATTGAGGTAACATCGCATATAGCCACGATTCCGTATACCAATGTATTTTTGTAAATGCTTGCATTGCATGTACACAATCYGGCTAACGCTTGGTTTTGTAAGGATGATACGACTCCAACTGGGAAATGTGTGCTTTGACATTGATCTGCTTTCGACCTTCACTTGATCGCGAATATTGCTTCGTAGGTGCATTTTTTGTAGAAATTTGATGACTTTCGGGCCCATTTGCTTGATTAGTTGGGGATTATGGCGTATGAGCGAATGTATACACCTTCTTGAAATCCTTGTTGTATATAGGATTTGTGTGTGAAATTGTGCATTCCGTTAGCCATGTACATTCACTTGGGAGAAGAAGTGCTATTTCTCACCCTTTATTTGCTTGCCTATTGTTCCTATACTAGGAAATTGTGCATTTTGGTCATTGTGCTTGAACGCAACTTATCATCAACGATATCAAACGAAGATTGTAAATAGCAAAATCAAGTGGATAGAAGAGCTACCCAGAATACTCTGGGCCAAAAGGACAACACCTAGAACATCTACAGGTCACACCCCCTTCTCACTATTTTACGGTTGTGAAGTCGTGATCCCAGCAGAGGTACTCAAACCTTCCGCCATGTATGGTCTAGTCACGCCCGATGACAACAACCTGGAACTAACCAGGGATCTAGACACAATCGAAAAACTCTGAGAGAACTCCCTCATACGCATGGCAACGTACCGAGGTATAGTTGCAAAAGGCTTCAAAAAGAACGTGAAGGGAAAAGTGTTTAGACCTGGTGACTGGGTTCTAAGGAAAGTCTTCGCAAACACTCAAGAACTTAATGCAGGCAAGCTAGGTACCCAATGGGAAGGGCCGTACCAAATTGAACGAGTGGTAGGCAACGGAGCATACCGCTTAACCACACCTGAAGGCACCCCGGTTCTACGAAGCTGGAAGGCAACCAATCTCAAATGCTACTACTTCTAAGTCACACGTAAGTATTTCCAACGTTGCCAATCTCGCTTTTGAATGTAAAATGCTAACGTACTATGCAATCTATAAGGGCTTCAATTGCCAGGTTTAACGTCTAAAGCGCTAGTTCACGATTCAATCGCCAGGGTTCAACGGATTCAAGCACAAAGTTCAGGGCTTCAAGCGCCAAGTTCATTCTTGAAGTGCATAGGTTCAACGGTTTCAGGTACCAGTTACGCCAGGTTCAGGCACCAAACCCCTTATGTTACAAGCACAAAATCCAAGATATCAAGCAAAACCATGCCATCATCGATCTCACAAGGTACGCAAGTCATAGCTCTATGATTTTCATCCGTATACACTCGCATCTGATATGTTCTAAGCACTGGTACAACTACGTAAATTCACAAGAAGACTATCACACATAAGCAAACACATGTAAGAAGAAATCAAAGCAATACTAAGCGCAACATAAACACAGATCACAACAATTTATTTACTAAGTAAAGTTTTCACCCAAGCAAAGTTCAAAAGACACACTTGACCCCCTGGCTTGTGGTAAAGTTAACAGAAATTCCATGTTCCATCCAAAAGATGCATTTCCACTAGACCAATGYTAAATCCAACCTAAAACAACTAAAAATTTATTGAAAWTGTTGATCTAAGCTAAGCTACGGAGTCTCCTCAACGATCTCTACAGACCCCTATGACTTCTGAGTAACGGAGGTACTTTCCTTGCTGACATCGTTCAGGTTCACCTCCTGATTTTCACCTCCAGCTTCCACGTTCGCTCTCTAACCCAAATCTGCAGTGTCCTTGTGACCTTCAACTTGCTCAGCTTCCTTCTTCATGTTGTCGGACCATAGATCTCTGATCGGGCCCGCCTTAGCAATGTACRCGTCAACCAGTTTTTTGCAGTCTTCCCTAGTAGTGCCTTCGTGATACACTTCAAAAGCCATCTTAGCCCTTCCCCTGAAGACAGCAATAGACTCCACATCTAAAACCTCTTCATTCAACCGATCAATCTCCTGGTGCAGCTCCCCAATGTGTTAGTCCTTATCTTCTATCTCCTTTACTTTCACAACATACGACATCGAAAGCCTTCTTCTAAGCAGCAAGACCCTTCTCCTTGCCTGAAACAACCGACCTCAGCTTTTCCTTTAATGCCTTAACCTCACCTTCCAGCTTCACCACGTTCTGAATCAGGGATTTCGTGACAAAAGACACTTGTAAAGCCTGAATGGAAAAGAATAAACTTAGGAATTTGACACGCAAAATCCAAAAGCAAACAGAACCACAAACCCGTACCTAAATCTGATGTCAAAGCCCTTAAATAACCAACACCTCCACCTCCTTCTTCTTCAACCGGGAAGCAGCTGCTGGCATCAGTAGTTGACCAATCTCCAACCAAATACCGCTTTCCACCTCATCTAAAGCCATGAAGTTGCTACGAAGGGATATGTTAACCCCCCAGCATCGAGCATCATGAGGATCACATGCGGCTTACTCACCGTGAAAGGTTCCACTATGGTAACATTGTCAATATCAACAAAACTCGTTGTACCCTGTTACCTCTTCCTCTTGGCTACTCTTTCCTTCATTTGAGTGTCAGTAGGTTGAGCTCTCCTCCCTACGGAACCCAACGCAGCGTAGCCAAAGTCCCATAGCAAACGTGACYGTTGAAAACACACGAAAACTAAGAACACTTACTTGAAGTCATAGCTAATAGCAGTTCGGTTACAATCTAGAACTTTTTGTCTGCAGCGGGTAACTCCTTAAACCTCTGCACTGCCCCTGAACCCGACTCTTCGACTTCCACGTCCAAACCTACAAAACAACATAAGTAAGAAAAAATAAACGAAATCAAATGCAAGAAAATAAACACACCACTAATACCTTTCCAATTCCACCCACTAATCAGCCAATTCTTTACTTACCCTAAAGAGTCCCTCTTGACATAGAAACAACGTGTTTTGCATCCCTTGTCATTRACACCCTCATCATTGATCAATTTCAAACCAGACTTAGATCTCAGTGTCATTCTTCCTCCATGAAGCCTCTTGATGTCATAACACGAGAGGAGATCCCCAGTAGTAAATTCCTTCTCCCAAGAGTTGGTTCTTTCCTCACTGACCCAGCAAATAAGCCAGAAAGACGACAACAATTGGCCTGCGCGACACCAACGAGGCCCAAGAAATCTCGGACCAAAGGGGAGAAGGGAAATTTAAAACCGATGGTAAAAGGATACTCAAAGAATACTATGCGGTTACCTAGACACGATTCGGGCAGCTACTCAACGGAAGGGATGATCACCTCACATGACGGASGGAACTCAGCCACAATCCCCGGTAGTTCATCGAAATTAACTTTGCTCGGAATCTCGTCATTGGATTTCCGCGTCTTTCTCTTCTTCGCAATCGACTTAAAACGCCTGAAACAAAGAACAAATCGAAAGGAGAGAAACAAAAGAAATACCTGAATTAAAAGGGAAATTCACTCAAAAAAAGGATTTGATCAAAAAGCCCCAATTTGATTTCTACAGAACCCTAGAAATCAGCCCCAATCGAAGTAATTCTCCGAAAGTAATCGAGCTATTATAAACKCTCTCAAGTGGTTGCTTGAATTTKATGCTCTAGGATTTAATTTTCGAACTGACTTTCCTCGATATCTATGCTATGATTCGAAAAACATATCTTATAAAATTTACTGGAAAAAATCACGCGTAAATCAAAGTATCACTGTTCAAAGATTCAAAGTATAACTTCCAAAGACGAACTTGACACTCCCCTGTTACAAGTTAAGGGCTAATTGTTATACCTAGAATTTTCGTATCTGAAGCTAACGTGTTCTTGAAAGGTTCACAGGTTTGCAGATTCACATCTCGACAGTTATAGATTCTTTGAAGGCAAAGCCCTATGATAAATCAAAGCCCAAGTCGCCAGAATCAGGCCCAAGCAAGAAGGCTAAACCATCAAAGAGAATCGGTCAACAAGGAGTAACTTCCATCCGAAGATCGTGGAGCACGTAGAAGCCGAAGATAACATCCCCAAAGAATCGGTCCAAGCAGTTATCCTAATAGCTGTCACTCCTCCCTACAAGTCAAGAACCACGATCTCTTACATAAGTCGTAGCTGATTTGATTAGGAATAATATACATGCATTGTAAAACTATATCACGGACACACATTACATTCCTATGCTAATTGCTCTATATTCAGAAGAGAGAGGAGTAAGTTTAAGTGAACCGTTTGAAGAGTGTATGAGAGAAAAATTCAAGAGCAACCTGTAAAACACTTTATAACCCGACTGAAATCATAGTGATTAGTGGATCAATAGCCACCCGCGGTTATTTCCCTTATTCACGGGTTTATCAGCGTCACCCATGTTTGGTGTTGTCCTCTCCCCTTATCTCTTATTTTAATTTTCATAGTTTATTTTCTTATTATTATTTTTAGTAAGTTAGATTGAACCTGGTTATAGCTTACCAGCTTAGGTTAGATAGTCGTCTAATTTTTTGCATAAACAATGCCTGCATTTTTGAGACCAAAAGGCATCACATGTAGCAGTATAGCCCCACGGAGTGGTGAAGGTTGTCTTTTCCATGTCTTCTTCGACCATTTGGACTTGATTATGCCTGCATACCCATCCATGAATGATAGCAAGGCATGGTCTGTTGTTTTGTCTACGAGAACGTATATGTGTGGAGGGGAAAGTCGTCCTTCTGACTTTCTTTGTTTAAATCATGAAATCTACACCATTCGAATTTGTCCGTCTTTCTTAGGTAATGGAATCACTTTTGCTATCCATTGAGGGTAATTAACGACCTTAATGATGCTTGCATTGTGTTGTTTGATGACTTCCTGCCAAATGTTAAGGGCAACATCCGATTTCATGCGGCCGAGCTTTTGTTTGAAATGGCTTAGCCCCTTCCATGAGCATAATTTTGTGTTGTGCGATGTCTGGATCAATCCCTGGCATGTCTTATTGGAGAAGCAAAAACATCCCGGAATTCTTTTACTGTTGCAACCAATTCATCCCTTTCTTACGGATTAGTGTGAGACCAATCTGTATCTCATGCGGCATGTCGTTGTTGGAGATGTCTACCATTTTTGTTTGCTCGATGACGGAAGTTTTTTTTCGTGCTCTTCCATTGCCTTTATTAACTCATTGTTATTTTGTTTGTTTGCGAGTTGTGAATTCTGCAGAGATAACAAATAAGTTTGTCTCCAAAGAGGCTTGATTGACAAGGGAAAGGGGATAATAGGCTCCTTAACAGACTCAAGAGGACACTCCCTAGAACTAGCTATCCTAGCTTCTTTGACACTAGACTAAAACTCGGTCTCAGATTCAAAATCCTCAAGCATTGGTCCTTCTTTCCATGGTGRACTTGATGACCTTGCCTCCTAGAGTAGTTATCTTCACGGTTTTGCGCCAACCATGAACCAAGCCTTCGATTGATGTGATTAGAGTAGTGGGGTCGAATGCTTCTTTTGTCATTGCCATGAAAACCTCTTGTTCGGTTAGAGGGATGATTTCTTGGCCAAACAGGAGTACCAGACCTTGTGCTTCGAGGCCATCTAGGCCGTCTATAAAGTTTCCTTAAAAATCTCAAATCCTYGATACTTATTGCCCTCCGTTCCTTTGAAGTGCCTTGGGAATTCATAGTACGGAAACTCATCCCCTTCTTTGATGAACTGTCAATTGAGAGTGAGTGGATATTGACCGAGAGTTATGTTGCATTTGTCCTTCTTCTTAGAGACCTTGTTGCGTACAAATTCC
This sequence comes from Bassia scoparia, assembly GCA_008642245.1. NCBI lineage: Eukaryota > Viridiplantae > Streptophyta > Magnoliopsida > Caryophyllales > Amaranthaceae > Bassia > Bassia scoparia. The sequence goes on from SNQN01000165.1 coordinate 47,879, forward strand.
AAACGCTCTTTATAGGAAGGAATGTTTCCCAGACCGAACCTGTCATTCCTCGGGCCGGTATGGTTCCCGAAAGGGAGTTGTTTTTGCTTTGTGTAGTCCAAGTATCATCCAGGCGAAGTACCCCTTGTCTTGTAGGAGTACGTTGACCACCAAGTTGAAATGTGGATTGACTGGTGCCCGACTAGGATCGTTGGGAAAAATATTGCCTAATTGGGTCACTATCAAATAATATTTGTAAACCAATACTACTTCCTATACCTAGTATAGAAGCAAGTAAAGGGTGGATCCCTAAGGAAGGAATCAACGGGGTTTAAGTCCAAACTTATCTAATTTGGCAAGCAAACAAGTTTTGAAATGAGAATTTTGATTGAAAACTAACTAACTGAAGAATTTGAAACAATGCTTTGGAAAATCAAATATCTTAAATCACATAGGAGATGCTAGTTGTCACCTTCTATAGAATGGAATAATGCCAATCAAAATAAATGTTCTACTCCAATAAAAAAGGGTTATTGTAATCTTAGTTTGGAAATTTGATTAGAATCATATCCCAAGTCATCTAACACTCTCAATTCAAGTTCAAAACCAAGTCCCCTCAAGCCCTTACTAGAATTGAACAAGCAAGACTCAAACCAATACCCAAGCCAATCCTCACAATCCCTTGAAAAGGGTTGAATTAGGCACCTCTCACCCCCCAAAGACAATGGGTGGCCAAATTTCAAGCAATAAGGTTTGAGAAATCACAATTCAAGGCAAATATGGTGATTAGAGAGAGTTATTAATATCATCTTGACATTGAAATGATTATAGAAGGGACTTCTAGCACTCCTAAGTTYCTAAACTACTCACACAACATGCTTAGAAGTAGAAAATCATGAAAAACAAAGAAAAACCATAAAGAAGAAGCCATTAAAGCTAGAAATTGCATCAACAAAAAGGGTATTAAAGATACCACTCAAAACTACACAAAAACAAGTAAAACAACAACCAAAATCTACACAAACACAAGTAGTAGCAATCTAGCATCAAAAGAACTCAAAAGCTAAAGTAATAACAATACCCACAAAAAGTTAGAAAAACGAAAGTTAAACAAAACTAAGAGAAAACAACATTAAAAGTGAAATTTAAGACTAGAAATAGAATTACCTCAGAATTCCATTTCAAAAGCATATAAAGATTGCAAGATTTGAGTAAGAATTGTGAATTCTAGGGCAAAATTATGCAAAACTTGAAGCTTTCTCACTACTCTCTAATGGAGATTGAAGAAGATGAAGTTAAAGAACAAAAMAAATCTGAAAATTCTATTCTAYAATGCTACTAAAACTACTTCCTTTTTAGTTTCTCTCTCCTCAATCTATATATGCAAAGCCCAACATACAAGCTCTCATAATTACAAGTTTGCCATTACTAAATGTGACATTTTCTTAAAAACTACTCCAAGTCAACTCAACAAGGTCAAAGTCAATGAGAAATGGCCCCCACGTAAGCACGTGCAGGGGCGCGTGCGGACACGCGTGCGAGCAGGAGGCGCGAATGAGGGCCGTGACCGACTGTAGCTTCGCCCCGGCTTAGGCAGGGGCGTCCTCAGCTTCAGTGTCATGAGTTGAGCCATGGATCCGCATGTGAATGCGTTGGGGTGTCGTCGAATTGAGGGATCGCCACCGTGCCATATAGGTTATTCACGGACGCCCGAAACATTGGTGCCAAATTAATGCCCACGTCCAATCAAGTAACAGTCGTGGGTTCGGGACATGGTACGAATCAGATCTGTAACCCAATTCGCCGCATGTAGCGCCTCTACTCGCCTCATTGTAGTTCATAAATCATAACAATTGAATTCAAAAGAGCTATGATTTGACTTTGAAAGTGCATTGATTACTAGGTGGGTTACAAATATGAACAAACCAAGCTTCTACAATGGATAAGCGGTCACTTGATTGTTAGTCAATGTTAATAAGGGCTTAGAAACCGGTCGTCCAATTTATCTGACTTTAACGTGACAAACGATTAAATTCCGTCTTGTTTAAAAACATATTACAAGTGTGATAGAAGATATATATACAAACGAGAACATGAAAACAAAGGTTAGAAAGGCATATATAATGTATGTGGTCCTCCTCACCTTTTCACTGCAAACAATCAAATTGTTAGAATAAAAACTCAAAGGAGTCGCCTTCGATTGAATTGCTAGTTGAGACAAACAAACGCGTTAGTATTGACAATACAATAGTATAATAAGAAAGACAAAAACCATGAAACAATGAAAATAGAATAAATCCACATATTTACATGAAACGATTAACAAGTGAGTTTCTACATTGCTTTAATTGAATAAACTCAAAATAATGGTTAATCAAATTAGAGAGACAAAAAGAATTAAAAAGAAAGGTGAAAGAGATGTTTTGGTGAGTAATCTCAGATTATTACCCTTATTTCGCTTGTTGATCGAACAGAATCGATGCTTGAATTGAAAACGAATGTGTTTGAGTGTTTGAGTGTTTGAGAGTGTATAGATGTCTCGTGACTTGTATCTGTAAAGTGTCAAATCGTATGAATGGAAGGTCTGAAGGTGTGAATTGTGTGTCAAGTGAAAGTCCGGACTGAGCAAGGCAAGGGAGTATTTATAGCACGAGGCAAAAACGAGGCAATTCAACCCTGCGTATATACGCTGGATGAGCGTATTACGCTCATGGGGAGCGTATATACGCTCATTCCAGCGTATTACGCTTCTCATTTCATAGAGTTTGGCAAAAAACGTATGTATTGTTGAGCGTATATACGCAGCCTTTGGACGTATATACGCTCCTGATGAGCGTATATACGCTCATCACTTGCGTATACGCTCAATGACTTCGTATATATTTCCAAAATCGATATATTTTTGATTTCCTCCGATTTTATTCGTGATTTTCCCGATTCGACGCACCTAGACACCTTGCTCTCCAAGCAAGGAGTCTAGAATGTTCTAGAAGGTTCCACGTATTTCCGAGTATTTTCTAATTATTCACGTATTTCTGCGTATTCTGCGTATTTAAATATTGCAAAATTCATAGAAAATCATAGAAAAATCAGAAAATATTTAAAAAAATATGGCGGATTCAGAAAAATGTGACGCACATGATGGGAAACAAAAACAGAAGATCGCCAGCTTAACTCGTTGAAAACTTTGAAAACCTTTGAGTTTATCGAGAAAACCGAAGGAAAATATGTTTGCCCTGTAAGTGACTTTGCTCAATAGTTCGAGTACGACCTCACGTATTTCCAACTTTCGTGAGTTCAAAGCATCTTTTCTGAGTCGAAACAAACGCGAGACGCGGATGTTTCATCACGGATTACTCATTTGGGAGACACATTTTCAGGTGTCTACAGAAGCCCCACTTTGACTGAGTCTGAAGAGACGATAGTTTCGTAAGACGAAAGTCAAAGTATTCGATTCGGGACGGAGAGTAACTCAAGACGTTCTGCGACCCTGAGTTACCCTTTTCGCTCGGTACCTGCAAAACAAAGGTTAGTTTTACTGTAGCGTGTCCATGCGTTTGATGTGCTTGTATGTGTCTGAGTCCTTGAGCGTCATTTCCCCGTTCGCTGACTGGAGAAATGCAGGTGCGTCCCATGCTTTCCGAAGAAATGAGCATTGACTTGAAAATGATAGCCCTAATTCAGGATTAAGGACTACTTGGTGACGACATAGGTCTGTTTTATGTCTAGAGAAATTTGCATGCAATGTTGACTTGTAACTGGTGACCTTGAGATTGAAAGAGTGGCAAGAGTCATTGATTTTGAAAGAGTCTTGAATTTGGAAGGGCTTGTCTAGGTCTGGTTTTAGACATGTTTGAGAAGTCATTGATTTGACGGAGTCTTGTCTAGTCTGGTTTTAGACATAGTTTGAAAGAGTCATTGAATTTGAAAGGGTCTTGTTAGTGTCGATTCAGACATGATTTGAGAGTGTCTTGTTAGGTCTGATTCTAGACATGATTTGAAAGTGGCTTTGAATATCAAGAGTCCAAGTCTAGGTCTGTTCTAGACATGATTTGAAAGTGTCTTGCTAGGTCTGATTCAAGCATGATTTGAAAAGTGTCTTTGAAAGAGTCTGTCTGGTCTAGTTCTAGACATGATTGAAAGTGACTGTCTAGGTCTGATTCTAGACATGATTTGAAAGTGACTTGCTAGGTCTGATTCTAGACATGATTTGAAAGTGACTTGTCTAGGTCTGATTCTAGACATGATTCTGAGAGAGTCATTGAAGAGTCTTTCTAGGTCTGGTCTGACATGGATTGAGTGTCTTTGAATTTGAAAGAGTCTTTGTCTAGGTCTGTTCTAGACATAGTTTGAAAGAGTCTGTCTAGGTCTGATTCTAGACAGTATTTGAATGAGCCTTTGAATTTGAGAGAGTCCAGTCTAGGTCTGATTCTAGACATGATTTGAAAGTGCCTTGTCTAGGTCTGATTCTAGACATGATTGAAAGTACTTTGAAAGAGTCTTGTCTAGGTCTGGTTCTAGACATGAAAGGACGATACTAGAGTCTATCCTAGTACCAAAGTGCCAATTGAAGAGTGTCGTTTGAAGAGTGACTTAGAAAAAGGTGACAGTTGGACGAGACTGTGACTTGACTTAACATTGGCGAGACAGTGACTTTGTGGAAGAGACAGGCAAAAGTGTTTTTCAGGATTTCCACTTGATAGCAATAGACTTGAACACGTAATAGGGCCTTAGGAGACAAGAAGCCCCCAACTGGAAATTAAGGAGCCATGATGAACGAGCCCCAGCGAGACTTGAGACAACGTGTTTTACGGCTTAGAGTCAACATAGGAAGGTGGATGGATTGTATGGATGAGTTCCCCAACAAATGTACTAACCCAAAGGTCAGGTGGCTTTACTTCTTTGGGATTGAGTCAATGAGTCCTTGAAGGTGACCAAAAGAGCTATGGTTCGAGAAATAAAAAGGGTCAAATTTGTGACTAGGGTCAAAGATGGGCTAGATACAAGGTTGGCTAATGATGTTGGTTCAAACATGAGTCTATGTCAGGTTCTAACTGGCAAAACCATAATCGAATTCTTAGCAAGTCAAGCACTCAAAAGGCCTCAAATGATTTAATGTTAATGCTGATGCGGTCGAACCTCAAGAAGCTTCCTACGTATCCTTACGGAATCAGACCAACGTAGTTCTGATGATGATTGGACAATGCCTCGTGTGAGAGGGCTTTTGGGTTGTGATGTGAGGCTGTGGTTTGAGGTTGAAAAAGGCTTGATGTTATGAAGTGACCCGGTGCGCAGTGTGCTTTTTAGACTTTTGCTTTTTACTTGATCTGGCTTTGAGCTTTGGATTTGCATTTTGATTTGCATTTGTGAAAACTTTTGAACTTTGATTTTGCTTTTTCTTTTTGCCATTTTTATCTTTTTTTTTCTTTTCTTACTTTTGCACGTGTCTTTTCCTACGCACCGTTTGGTCCAAAGGGTTAGGTAGATGTGGGTGATGAAAGAAAGTAGGCTAATTGATAGTGTTTGTGGCTCAAAAGGTTGCAAGGTTTTTTGATTGATGTGACAAAGGGAATGGAAGGGAGGGGTCATTTTGTGGAGCTGTGGAAGAAGGCCTCTCTGGGGCATTGTTCAATTAAATAATTGAATCAGCATTAGATTAAACCAATTGTGGCCATGAGTGTTGAGACTTGCATAGAATTAGAAAATAATATTGCAAACAAAAGAATCATTTTATTGATGAAAGAAAACTTGAAACATACATGGCTTATTTCAAAAGACTACATAGACTCAAAAGACAGTGAATTGAAACGAATATAATGCTAGGACTAGGACTCGATGACTCAATCTAGAGAAGGCCGCATGGATCATTACCACGTCTTGGGTTGACTCATGGTTTAGCAAGTGGGTTGGTTTAGATGTTGATCTTATCTTTCGCCGCTGGAGGGACTGGGAGGCGACCATCTCAACCATGTTCTTGAATCCTGTGCTTCAAAACGATTGCAATTTCTCAGTGTGTGACCCTTCTTGGTGGAACTGCAATAGGCATTGGGATTCATTCCTAGATTTCTTATCTATCTGAAGGCCTGGAGTGGGTCCAATAGGACAAGTGCACCTTTGCAGTTAGTCTATCAAAGGCCTGCTCATAAGTCATACCAATGGAAGAAATGTCCTTGGTGGCCTCGAGCCTGTTGTTAAAGAGCCGGGATGGTTAGAAGAGTTGTCATTGGTAATGTGGCTGACTTGTCAGTGTTGGAAAAAGGAGACCACCTTTCTTGTTAAAGCCCCCACCGTACCTTAGACTTCTGGGCTTGAACATCTTCTCAATCTAGGAGGCCAACTGTATGAGCCCAGTAAAGAACAATGGGTTGAAACTGAGTGGTTCTCGATATTGGGCTGAAGGTTCTTGATGACCATTCGAACTTGATCTTCCTCATTTCGGTCGATTGGTCATTTGAGCGGCCTTCTCCCTCCACCTATAAGGAAAGTAGAAAATTTCTCTCTCACACCTTGCTTGGTGGCCTCTAGTTCACGGAGACCAACAGGAAGCTGGGAATTGTACCTTCTGGCTTTAGGAACTCGTGTTGATATATCCCAATCATCGAGCTTGGCTTGATCAGAGTCTTGAACCACCTGGATGGATGGGTGCCAAAGTAAGTAGGAACACCGAAGTGATAGCTCTTTGCTCATTCCTTTAAGGACCAGTGGATATTGAAAGTGCCGGGAGTTGGTCCTCTGGGTTCTCATGTTCCCTTGAAACTGAGGCAAAGCAATATGAAAACATTTTTTTTTTGTCCTAGGAAAGCGGCAACCTTAACTCATAACAGCAAACGAGCCTAACGAATTCGGATACATTTCTTGACCATCTCTTCTAGGTAGCCATCCCGTCTATTTCGGAGGAGAAGTGTTCAGCATCGTTTCTCCTCCCCGTTCAACTCGAGGTTTTTTCTGGTCTCTTTTCTTTCACTCCCAAATGCTCTTTCCTTGGGCATCAAGGCGAGAATCCAGCTCAAGCTTTCTAGAATCGCGTACTGTGTGAGTTTGCCATGGAAGTGTCTGTTGATCAGGAGCGCGTCGGTTTGGCTTCTGTACTCTTCTGGACCCAGAGACATTGCGAGCTTGCTATCTTGCTGAAATCAAGAATTCACTTTAGAACCCAGAAACAAAGATGGTCTATCTTGAACACTCTAAGAACGATAACCTATCATCCTTGAGGTTCTGGACTTAGGAACTGATCTCGAAAGTAGACTTGAGTGGGCTAGACCTAACTATTTAAGTCTAGACTCGAGAAAGAATCAACCTAAGATGGGCCTATTTTCAAATTAAGGAACTCTCTAGACCACGAGCCACTGAAATTGACTGGGCCTAGGGGTGAGTCTATGATCGACCTAGTTCAGTTTATAGGTCTAGATTGAAGTGGAGTGAACCTATTCAGATTTATAGGCTCTGGGTGAGTGGGTTGAATTAAATTGAACTAATTAGACTTAAGTTTTGAATTGGAATTGAGCATTAGAACCTAATTCTGATTTAAGTGCTTGACAAGCTAAGGTCGATGCTAAGTCAAGATTTAAGACTCTTGGATTGGGATGAACCTAAGTCATGATCTAGGTCGAATGGAGTTTGAAATTGAATTGGATTGGAATCGGGCCTAATGGATCAACAAACTTCATGTCTTGAACCAAACCAAGATTAAGGGACTGGGCTTAGTTAAGAATTTGGACTGAACAAAGAGCTCACAAGTTAACAAGCACATTGATTGAAACACAAAACAATTATTCACTTAAGTCAGATTTAAGTGAACTATAAGTCGGCTTCGTAAGTCTGATAGTGTACCATGCCTAAGAGTAGAGCTGGTCCAATTTCACCACCACAACATTGGTGATGTATGGCCGAGATTACCCCTTATAGCAGCCATCTCGTAGACGTGCATACGCGCATGGCGGATTAGGACTTACCTTAGCCATGTGATCAATTAACCACATGAACCAAAGATAAACCCCTTTAAGTGATCTCGAGCATAGACATGCCTAATGAGACCAAGGTCCTAGGACATGCCCTATTCGAAGGGTCACAATGTAAAATTCAATTGATTATGAATATGAACTACGAGACTTTCAAGTCTGCATCACCAAATGGTGATGATCCCAGTGAAGTCGCCAAAACCTTAGGCTTCGCCCGCCTTGCAGGGCGTGACCTCAGCTTCAGTTCATGGAGTTGAGCCATGGAATCGCATGTGAATGCGTGGGGTGTGTCGTCGAATTGAGGGGATCGCCACCCGTGCCATAATATTATTCACGGACGCCCGAACATTGGGTCCAATTAATGCCACGTCCAAGAAGTAACAAGTCGTGGGTTCGGGGACATGGTACGAATCAGATAGTAAACCAATTCGCCCGCATGTAGCGGCCTCTACTCGGTCTCATTCGTAGTTCCATAAATCATAAACAATTGAATTCAAAAGAGCCTATTGATTGACTTTGACAGTGCATTGATACTAGGTGGTTGCTATTATAACAACCAAACTTCAATGGATAAGGCGGTCACTTGATTGTTAGTCATGTTAATAAGGTGCTTAGAAAACCGGTCGCCATGATATCTGATTTAACGTGAAACAAACGATTAAATTCCGGTCTGTTTAAACAATATATACAGTTGATAGAAGATATATTACAACGAGACATGAAAACAAAGGTTAGTAAGCATAAAATATGTATGTGTTCTCCTCACCTTTTCACTGCAAACAATCAAATTGTTAGAATAAAACATCCAAAGGAGTCGCCTTTCGATTGAATGCTAGTTGAGACAACAAACGCGTTATATGACATAACAATATGTTATAAATGAAAGCCAAAAACCATGGAAACAATAAAATATGAAAAAATCTACATATTTACATAAACGATTAACAAGTGAGTTTCTACATTGCTTTAATTGAATTAAAACTCAAATAATGGTTAATCAAATTAAGAGAGACAAAAGAATTAAAAAGAAAGAGTGAAAGAGATGTTTTTGGTGAGTAATCCAGATATACCCTTATTTCGCTGTTGATTCGAAAGAATCGATGCTTGAATTGAAAACGAATTGTTTTGAAGTGTTTGAGTGTTTGAAGAGTGTATAGATGTGTCTCGTACTTGTATCTGTAATGTGTAATCGTATGAAGTGAAGGCTGAAGGTTGAATTGTGTGCAGTGAAAAGTCCCGGACTGAGCAGGCAGGGGAGTATTTATAGGCACGAGGCAAAAACGCAGGCAATTCAACTCGCACAACCCTGCGTATATACGCTGGATGAGCGTATATAGCTCAGGAGCGTATATACGCTCTTCCAGCGTATATACGCTTTCATTTTCATAGAGTTTTGGCAAAAACGTATGATTGTTGAGCGTATATTACGAGCCTGGAGCTAATACGCTCTGTATGAGCGTTATACGCTCATCACCTGCGTATATACGCTCAATGACTTCGTATGATATTTTCCAAAAACTCGATATATTTTGATTTCCTCCGATTTATATTCGTGTTTCCCTGATCGACGCACCTAGACACCCTTTCTCCAAGCAAGGAGTTCTAGAATGTTCTAGAAGGTTCCACGTATTCCGGGTATTTTCTAATTATTCACGTATTTTCTGCGTGATTCTGCGTATTTAAATATTGCAAAATTCATAGAAAATCATAGAAAAATCAAGAAATAATTAAAAATATTGGCGGATTCAGAAAAATGTGACACACACTTGAATGAAAACAAAAAGCACGAGAATCGCCAGCTTAACTCGTTTGAAAACCTTTGAAAACTTTGAGTTTATCGAGAAAACCGAAGGAAAATATGTTTCCCCTGTAAGTGACTTTGCTCAAAGTCGAAGACGACCTCACGTATTTCCACTTTCGTGAGTTCAAAGCATCTTTTCTGAGTCGAAACAAACGCGAGACGCGGTATGTTTCATCACGGATTACTCATTTGGGGAGACACATTTTCAGGTGTCTACAACGACCAATAACACGCCCGCACGCTCCAAAAACCTCCCGAAAAAGGCTGCAAGCACGGGCAGAGGAGGCCCATACGGAGGCGCGTGCGACCCAAGAGGCACGTGCGGGGGCGCGGACGGGCCTGGGACGCGCGTACGCTCGAAAAAGGTTTTGCAAAGGTTGGGTGGCTGTGTAGACGCGTGCAACATCCCCATCGCGTGCGGACGCGCGGACGACCCAAAGGAGGCGCGTACGCTTGAAAAAGCCTTCCAGAAGGAGGGGTGACCCTGCAGGCGTATGGCATGCACGCGCGGGTAACACCTCGATGCGCGTGCAAAATACTGGTTGAACTACTTAACTTCGAACGACCATAACTTTTTGCTTCTTGATTGGATTGCAGCTTGTAATATAACGTTGGAAAGCCCTCGAAGTCTAATTTCCAATGCAAAAAGTATGACCTGCAAATTCAAAGTATAAAAAACGATATGGCTTGAAGAATGTGTAAGAGCAAACGTTCAAGTGCCTTAAGGCTCAACCAAAGCAACCACAACCAAACCAACAAGTAGGAAGGCCTAAAACCAACTTGTGCACATCTAAGCAACTTGAAAATTACTCACAAAGCTTGTAATTGAGTGAAAAAGATAGAAAAGAAGAGAAAACTAAAGAAACACCTATAAAAACCAATCAAAACCAACAAAGCTATGCAAAACTAAACAAAGTGAAAATCTAACCAAAAGGTTAGTTAAATGACTTTGAAAACATACATATTTGCCAAAATAAGGAAGAAATAAGTGCCTAAATGTGACAATTTTCGGCACTTATCAACTCCCCCCAACTAGGACCTTTTCACGTCATCGAGCAAAGTAAAGGAAAGCAAAAGAAAAAGAAAGAAGAAAACTATACACTAACTCACTTTTGTAGGAATCACGGTCACTTTTAGCTACTAGTGACAAGCCCTTTAAACCCTCAAATCGCTAAGAAGGAAGAGGAAGGTCTCGTGAGGGTTTCCAAAGAGAAGACCCACAACTCCATAATTAAAAAGAAATCAAGGCAAAGGTTTTCAAAAACATAAGGAACACAAATGGAAAAACAAAAAGATAAAGAAAAAGAAAGAAAGTAAAACAAAAGTGTGCCTTAGATTGGATTTCATGGAATTTTGGGGACGCTAATGAGGAGAAAAGATGTCCACCCAACTAGAAATCAAACAAGAGTCAAATAGGTATCACAAATTGCGTGCAACTTTTAAAGCTTGCAATAAGTCAAGTCATTCTACTTTCATCCTCTCTCCAAAGCGACCCTCCTTGGCTTCATGTAGACCAAGAACTACTAAATAAAAKARCAAAGGCAACACTTAAATGCAACGATTTAGGATAATGAAACAAATTTAGGCAACAGTTTAGGCTAAGACAATGGTTTAAAGCAACGGTTTAGGCTAAGGCAACGATTTAGGTAACAGTTGCAATAGACACTCAAAGGCAACGCTTTTTTGACTATCGCAACGATTATTGAATAACCGTTGTGTTGAGTAC
>SNQN01000165.1:68664-82300 GCA_008642245.1 Bassia scoparia
TGTGTATGTAGTACTGTATTATATGTATGTATTGTATGTATGATATGTATGATATCGATAATATGTATGTATGTATGTATGTTAATGTATGTATTTGTATGTGTATGTTGTATGCGTATGTATGTATGATGTAATGTATGTATGTTTGTATGTATGTATGTATGTATGTATGTATGTATGTATGTATGTATGTTATGTATGTATGTATGTATGTATGTTATGTTATGAGTATGTGTATGTATGATTGTATGATATGTATGTATTGTATGTATTGTATGTATGTATGTATTGAGTATGTATGTATTTATGTATATGTTATGAATGATGATTCTTAGGCAACGGTTCCATATTCAAAAAGATTTGCAATAGTTTATAAAACGTTGCCTAATTTAGCAACGCTTTAACCAAATCAATTAAAGGTTTGTTAATTTGTAGTTATAGAAAAAGCATGCGTGAAGATCTTAGGGCAACGGTATTTGGACATATCAAAAAGCGTTGTAATGTTTAATAAACGTTGCGTAATTATAGCAACAGTTTACACAATCAATTAAGCGTTGCAATAGATTCGAAAAAAAAAAAAAAAAAAAAAGCATTGGCTAAGATTTACAACGGTTTTGCTTAATAAAAATAAATGTTGCCTAAGGTTCCAAATCGTTGTCTAGATCTAAGGCTATGGCAGAATGCAACTCCAAATCCATCACACAAAATATAATTTACTACTTTGCCTTGAAAACCAAAAAGAAAGAAAAACAAAAGGAAAGAAAAGAAAGGAAAAAAGAAAATAAAACCTTTTTGGCCTTTTATGCATTTTTCGATTTTTTTGTGAATTTTCCAACGTTGCACCTAAAAGCTYAAAAAGAAAATAACACATATATACAAGCACAACAATAGCAAAAATCCTAGGAAAAAAAGGAAAAACTTGGAGTTACAATTTACACTACAATCCTTATCATCCCCTTAAAAACTCCAAATCAACTTGACCGAAGTCAAGGACACTACAAATGAACCTCAAGGGGGAATCCAACAACCATCGTGCAAACAAATGTAATAAAAAAAAATTCTGTAGGGACAACCCCTACGACGCCGCAAGCACATAATCCCAAATGATAGTATCTCCAAGTGTATAAGAAAAATCCTAGAATCTAGCCACATAAATTACAATAATTAAAGTGGTGGASTTACAGGAAACTTACAAAGCTGCTTCCAAACCAATGTATGCACAAGAGCCCCAAAACCAACTCTAAACACAATAATACAAAATAATACAAAGCAAATATACAATATAAACAAAATATATACAACCAAGAAACAAAACTGATGCATTTGTGTAGCTCTCCCCCCCCCCCCAACTAAAATGGAACTCCGTCTCGGAGTTCAAAAAGAAACCACAAGGGAAGGCAAAGTTACACAAATGCACACTAGTCTTGATCCTGCCTATGTTGAGTGTTGGGTGGCGGAGGTGGAGGTGGATTGAAAGGCCACCCACTCATGTTATACCCTTCCGCAATTTGAGGTGCCTCGGTGAATGTGCGGCTACGGTCCCAATCGTAGCGGAGGGAGGTAGGAGGACCATGTGGTTCCCAACCACTTTAGTAGTTGGGAGGAAAATTGTAGTATGGATCGGTCCTCCCATCTCGCCCCGCCGCTACGGAGTCATAGGGAAAAGTAGGATCCCCTCTAAAATCACATCCTCCCATTTGATGAAAATCATAGGGAGGAACAACACGGTACCTAGGGGCGTTAGTTTCCAACGTTCCCGAGCCTTGCCAATAGGGGTAAACTCCCCCCTCACGGGCAATTGAATTGCCATCATCATCTTCCATCTTCGGGGTCTAATTTGGGATGGGTCCCAATTGGGCCGGGGAGTATGAATAGTTGAGGTAGGGAGGGAGAATACCCTAATCAATTTTTTGGAAGTTCTGAAACTCCGAATAGGATGGGGTGAAAAAGACCGTCTCTTTCGCCCTATGTAGCCTATCCACATTAGTAGTTAAATCTTTAAATTGTTTCAGAAATTCTCTAGCAAGGCTAATAGGGATAGAAGTAGTAGAAGAATAAGTAGGAGGGTTAGAAGACRTACCTTCGTCCGTGTCGGAAGGAGGGGGGTGAGGTCGCCGCTTGGGACGGCGTTGCCTTAGTTGTTCATGAGGGAGGTCCCTCCTTCGCTTGTTGTTGTTGTTCAAGCTCCTTAGGGGTGGGTGGTGGAGCGGTGTTGAATGGGGTCGAACGCCCTATTGAGCACCCATACGAGACTCATGCTCGTGTCCATAAAGATCCTCCACTGGTATGATCTCCATGGGGGTCCTCTAACGGTGTTGGACGTTGGCCGGAGGACGGGTCATCCTCTCACAAGGTAAGAGGCACCATGGGATCTCTTGTACCTTCCAAATGTCCTTCCTATTANGGAGGACGGGTCATCCTCTCACAAGGTAAGAGGCACCATGGGATCTCTTGTACCTTCCAAATGTCCTTCCTATTATCATGATAATGTAGGAATTTCATTCGGAAACACTCATCCCTATCCAAATAGGCATGGGTGGATAGAGGGACGAGGCAGGCGTAGACATCCAGGTTCCGTAAAATACGGAAAGCGAGCAAAGAGATYAAACCATCACATTGGATGATTCCCATGTTGCGTTGAGTGTGGGTGATCTTGTCGAAGCGTTCTGCCCAAATGTACCCCTAGTTGATCTTATGCTCCGGACCGGTGGGGTTGAAATATTGAGGCCCATAGATGGCCCTCCACACRACATACAATTCCACCGCCGTGATCTTCCCCAGTTCTGTCTAGAAAAGAAAATGGGGGCAAAAACATGGTGGAAGTACCGTATCCCCACATGGATAATCTTCGAGAAGCAAGAATTGTTGTAGAAGTCCTCAACTCCTCAAGTGATCTCACTCCAAAAAGATTGTTGTTTGAACCCCCGGACAACATTGTAGTTTCTCAAGTTCCTTATTTGGGCCGAAGGATCGAACCCCAATAGTTGGTTCAATTGCAAAATGGTCAACCTATAAGTCTTGTTGAACATCCAAAAATGAATCGTATCACTCTCCTCATTTAAAGCAAAGCTCGCCAAAAATTCCAAAGTGAGCTTAGGATAAGTGAGAGGAGGAAGAATGGCCTACGGGTCGTCCATGTAGATGCTAAGAACATACTTGGTCGGGATTTGGACGTTGAAAAGCCCACTAAGCCCGACGTTGGCGAAGAATGACTCCACATGAGCCGTAATACTAAATTCCTCACAAGTAGGAGGATGACAAAACGACGTAGTGTTGATTTTCCTCGTCTTGAGTGAATTGAGCTTGGCAAAAAATTCTCCGGTTGCTTGGATATCATTGCCCTTAGGCTCGATCGTCCTTGTGGAGTGAAAATCCTCCTCCTCTTCTCTTAGAGGACGGGAGGAGGAGGAAGGCTCATTGGTTGTCCTCGCCTTCTTGGATGTTTTTCGACTAAAAATGTTTAAGCTCGACATGTTTTTGTTGAGTACCTACAATCAAATTTGGAAGTCAAGAGTGTCAATCAATGATTATGAAACAAATCAAACAACTCACTAACTCTTAGCATGACAAGGACCATGAAATGAAATTACCTCAAAAAACAACATAATTCAACATATAAATTCATACTCAATCAAAAACAAAAGTCATGGAATATACCAATACAAGTCCAAGTGAAAAGGAAAAAATYAAAAATTTCACTCCCTTTTTTTTCATTATGGCCGAATGAAATTTTTATTGTTTTTTCGGAATCTTTGTGTAAAAACCCATACTTATTAGGGCTRAGCAAAACTATTGGAAAATTCGAAAATCCGAATATTCGATCCGCATTCRATCCGATTTTTTTGGATATCCGATTTGAAATTGGATTTCGGATCGGATATCCGATCCGAAATTTCGGATATCGGATACCAATTCGGATATTGATTTTCASATTTTCGGATATCCGTTATCCGAAAAATATCCGAAAAAATCGGATATCGGATTTCGGATATCCGGGAAAATCGGATATCAGATATTGGATATCCAGTATTTTATCCGAAAAATATTATTTTTTTCATGAAAATTTAATATATTATCATATATTTCTATATTTTTTTAAAMGTATATTAGTCAAAATCGGATATCGGATATCCGTAGTATCCGATCCGAAAATTTTCGCATATCGGATATCCGAAACATTTCGGATCGGATACGGATATCAGATATCCAGATTTTCGGATATCGGATATCCGATCCGAAATCAGATTATTTTTTTCATTTGCCTAGTAAACAAAGCTTGAACTTGAATTAGCATACAAATCGTGTATGAACTTATATATATTGAAATTATGCAAAAATTCAAACTAATTAACAAAAGTCAAACACCCTCATCAAAAGTATAACACAAATTCAAACCCTAAATTACATATACTTCACATAAATCCACTTTAAAAATAATTACTCGCTTGAAAAAATAACCAAAATCACATCAAAAATCAACAAACTTCACAAATAAACAAATATACCCAAATGTTTAACTATTCTAAAAATATTGAAAAATCATGGAAAAACTTGTAAAATTAACAAWCCAAGCATCCAAATTTAATAACAATTCCCAAAATTGATTGAAAGAAATGAGTAGAAAATGTTACCAAGCTTGAACACAAAAAACTTGAATGATTTGTTAGTCCACAAGCAAAAACCATGAAAAATCAAAGTGCCCGRAATTGAATATTGATTAAGGGTAAATGTAGAGGATTGAAAATTGTGAAGTTTGATGAAAATTTGAATTAATTTGGTGAACAAATGAGTGAGTTGTGGAGGATTGAAGTTGAACGAAATGAGTAAAAATGGGGGTTTGAGTTTGAAGAATATGAGTGAGTGTAAGGAGAGAGAAACAGAAAAGTAAAAAGAAAAGGATAAGGGGGGTGAGGTGAGGTGTTGAAAGAGGGGGGGTATGGTAGTGGGGCCGGGTGGGGGGTGGGGTAGGAAAAGAAAAAGGAAAAAGAAAAAGGAAAAAGGAAAAAGGAAAGAAAAATAAAAAGAAAAAGAAAAGAGAAAATGTGGGAATTATATTTATTTATTTTTTTTAATTTTTTAAAAAATAAACTCCCATTTTTTTAATTCCCACAAAATTGTAAAAGCAAATTGAACTCTTATTTTCTTCTTTTCCCTCTATTTTTTTTCAAAAATTTGGGACCCTTTTACACACTAAAGGCCCCAAATTAAAATAAAAACCAACAAAACACCACAAACATTCCCTAAGACAACCACCAAKGGCACCAAACACACGCCAACACTCAACCTATAAAACTTACGAACACCACCAACCAACCTCCTTATCACAACCAAAAACGAAAAAAGCTTAAAAGGTATTAACCTTAGCMAAACCAAAAGAACAAAAACCAAAAACTAAAAACAAGCACACAACCAAAAATCAAAACTGACACATATTCCAAACACACAAACGAAAAAACAAGAATAAAAACAAAACAACTAGGCCTTAGCGAGTGGCCTAAACACAAACACAAAAGGGGAAACAGGACGAAACCCTCGGGGTGCCTCCCGGAAGCGCTTCTTTAATGTCACAAGCTTGACGCATTCACCCCATCAAGAGGGATCCTTTAGCATCAACAAACGTAGAAGTGCACTAGGCACTTGAGCACAACCATCATGCAAGAACACCAAGCAATCATCATGAGAAATTTTTGAAGAGAATTGAGCACTCCTCAAGTACTCATAGGGGATCTTTTCCTTACTCTTGCCATTCCGGCCCGTAAAGACTTGAACCAAATCGGGAGTGCCCAAATTGAGTATCTTACCATCCTTCTCGACACTTGGAAGTGGAGAATCACATGAGATATCACAAACTTTTATCTTAACCTTGCATTCTTCGGGTTGCTCTTTGTGAGAACTTTGCATAACACCACAACCTACTTTTGGCCACAAAGTCGCACTGGCAATAATAGGGTTAACATCAAGCATACTACCAAGTAAGTCACAAGGATGAGAGGGAGAAGAAACCATGTTGCACTTACCCCCATGTGGCTTAACAACCTTTTTCTTTCGAAAAGTTACCTTATCCTTGCCCACCATGAAGCTAATGGTGCCTTGCTTGACATCAATGCAAGCACTAGCGRTGGCCACATTGAGTACCACAAAGTCATTCTTAAACATTTGACCTTTCTTACCAACTTTGAGTAGGACATTCTCGGCGACCCCAACCGGAACTCGGTTAGTGCAATTCGCGAATTGTACGGTAGTGGAGGTGGGCTTTAGAATGGTGAGTCCATGTTTTTGGAAGACCGTATAGGTCATCACACTTATAGCCGCCCCCAATTCATACAAAGCATCCTTGACAAGGATGTCATTTGTGGTACAAGGGACAGAGAAAGTGTCCGGATCCTTGAGCATCTCCGGGATCTCACGCGGAGGATCACTCTTGGGCTGGACCTTTATCTTTTGCCCTTTGTYTGCACCTTCACCTAAGAATTGAGAGAAGTTGGGCATCTCACTCTTGGCCCCATTTGGAGGTAATTTGGAGTGGTGATGTTGGAATTGGCCGAACATAGTGTCTAGGAACTTTTTCCGAGTTAGGCATCTCGGTTATAACCCTTAGACTAGAAGGATCCTGCCCATTGCTAGACTCACCTCCCTCAATCGCCCTACCCTTCCTCCCAGCACTCTTGTTTTCCCTTCTTTCTCTTTTTCTTCTCCAAAACCTCAACTTTTTCGTCCTCGGTTTCACTCATTCGATCAACCTCACCATCGTTGTCCGCTTTCACCTCCTTGGGCTTTTCACCCTCTTCCACTCTTTGTTTCTTTACACTCTCCCCTTGTTCACTCGTTTCTTACTCATGGACCGTCTCTCCCAAGGGCTCCTAAATCACCTCACCCTTCCCCTCCATTTTCTCACCAACTCCCTCATCCTTGTTTGATTTCATTATGTGAACCCCATCATTCTTTGAGGTACTTGGTTGTGAGGGTTGGATATACTTGTGAGTTTGTTGGGCAAGGTTAGCCTTATTTCCCTCTAGAGCCTTCAATTTAGTCCAAAACTCTTGTTTGTCTTCTTTTAGGAACTCTTGGTCTTGAGGGTGTTGGATGATAGGAAAGTTTTGGTTTTGAGTGGGATGTGGTTGAAAGTTGTTTTGATTTTGAGAGTTGTTGAAGTGGGGTGGAACTTGATTTTCTCTTAGGCCCATGAATTGCCCTTACATTTCCCCTTGAAAGTTAGGTTGTTGGTAATAAGGGCTTGATTAAGTGGCTTGGAATGGGGGTCGAGCTTGGGAGTTGACATACCCACCATTGTTGGCTTGGTACCCATAGTTAGAGCTATTCCCCCTAAACCCTCCTTGCCATTGTTGGTTTGGGATTTGGTTACCACAAGCGTAACCTTGGTTAGCAAAGTTTTGGTTTTGATAACCAAACCCTCTTTGGGTGAATTTCCTTTGGTTACCAAATCTGTTTCCTCCTTGGGGATTGAAAACCCTTTGGTTGGATACGTTTTGGTAACCAAAGCTAMTTTCTCCTTGGCTAGGTTGGTTGTAAGGGACTCTCATAGGCCCATAAGCATTGGGGTTAGGGTTGCCTCCCATTCAAGGTCTTGCCCCATTGACACCCATCAAGTTGCATTGTTCGAAATCATACTCATAAGGCAATTCATCAACAAAACTATCATCAATTAAAGAGACATTTTGAACATGACAATAAGAAAAGAGATGATCATAGGCACCACAATTGCTACAAAAAATAACACTTTGAGGCATAGAATTGTAAACTTAGGGCTTGGACTTACCTTGACCCTTTAATAGGGTGGGTGGAGCCGCTTGAGAGGAGAAGATTCCCCCCTTCTCGAGGGACTTCTCCACTATAGCCTTGATGTCTTCAAGTAGTTTCTCAACTACCTAGCCTTCGCCTAGAGAGTGGATAGTGCCCTTTGTTTGCCTTGGGGGAGCTCGTTCCTCTTCTTGCCATATCGCATAGTTATCCACAATGTCTTCTATCATACCCTCTATTTCATCCTCACTTTTGTTCATAATTGGACAACCCATTCTGGCATCAAAACTCGTTTTGCTTGTGTTATTAAAGCAACCATTTGAGAATCCCATGAGGAGGACACTCCCTTTGGTATTCCTTGAACCTCTCCCAAGCCTCGAAGAGAGTCTCATCCACTCTTTGACTAAACCCTTGCAATTTGGCTCGAATCTCGKCCGTCTTTCTATGGGGGTAAAACTTGTGTAGGATTGCCTTAGTTTTCTCTTTCCAAGTAAACAATAAGTTGGGTTTTACCTCCTTCTCAAGCCAAACTAAGGCTTTCCCCAAAAGCGAAAACTCAAATCACTTGAGTCTCAAGTACTCTGATCTTGACTAACCCCATTCACTTTAATCGTATCGTCATACTTCTCAAAGTCTTTCAAATGCTTTTGTGGGTTCTCACTTTTTAGCCCATGAAATGGCCGTGATTCAATGAGTTGGATGAATTTTGGCCTAATCACAAAGTTCGCATCGATATTAGGTAACAGAATTGCCTTAGTTGTTGCATAGGAGCCCGGGGTCCCTAGATCCTTAATAGGTCTTACCATTGTCTCTTCTTTCTCTTCCTCAAAATCCTCTACCTCTTTCTCACTATCACTCGACTCTTCAAATTCYTCTTCACTATCGCTCTCTTCACTAGCTTTCGAACCCGTCTTTTTAGACTTTCTAATCTTCCTCAAAATCCTCTCTATCTTGGGGTAAAAAACAAGTGGCTCTCTATTTTGCATGAAATGAAAAATGCTCAAAAAGAAACAAAATCAACTTCAAGTGAAGTTAGAAAATCTTTTTGATTTTTTTTAAGAAAAAGCAAATAAAACCAAGCTAGACTCGTAGAGACTCAAACGCCTGGCCTTCCTTGGCAATAGCTCCAATTTTACGGGTGCCCGACTAGGGTCGTTGGGAAAAATATTTCCTAATCGAGTCACTATCAAATAATATTTGTAAACCAATACTACTTCCTATACCTAGTATAGAAGCAAATAAAGGGTCGATCCTCAAGGAAGGAATTAAAGGGGTTTAAGTCCAAACTTATCTAATTTGGCTAGCAAACATGTTTTGAAATGAGAATTTTGATTGAAAACTAACTAGTTGAAAAAATTGAAACAAGGCTTTGGAAAATCAAATATACTAAATCACCTAGGAGATGCTAGTTGTCACCTTCTGTAGTATGGAATAATGCCAATCAAAATGTATGTTCTACTCCAATCAAAAAGGGTTATTGTAATCTTAGTTTAGAAATTTGATTAGAATCATTTCCCAAGTCATCTAACCCTCTTAATTCAAGTTCAAACCCAAGTTCCCTCAAGTCCTTACCAGAATTGAACAAGCAAGAATCAAACCAATACCCTAGTCAATCATCACAATCCCTTGCAAAGGGTTGAATTAGGCACCTCTCACCCCAAAGAGAATGGGTGGCCAAATCCCAAGCAAGAAGTTTTGTGAAATCACAATTCAAGGCAAAAATGGTGATTGGAAAGAGCTATTAATATCATCTTGGCATTGAAATGATTATAGAAGGGACTTCTAGCACTCCTAAGTTGCCAAACTACTCACACAACATGCTTAGAAGTAGAAAATCTTGAAAAACAAAGCAAAACCATAAAGAAGAAACCATTAAAGGTAGAAATTGCATCAACAAAAAGGGTCTTAAAGAAACTACTCAAAACTACACCAAAACAAGCAAAACAACAACCAAAATCTACACAAACACAAGTAGAAGCAATCTAACAACAAAAGAACTCAAAAGCTAAAGTAATAACAATACCCACAAAAAGTTAACAAAAACAAAAAACAAAYAAAACTAAGAGCAAACAACATTAAAATTGAAATTTAAGACTAGAAATGGAATAACCTCAAAATTCTAGGCCAAAAGCATAAAAAGATTGCAAGATTTGAGTATGAATTGAGAATATTAGGGCAAAATTAAGCAAAACTTGAAGCTTTCTCAGTACTCTCTAATGGAGATTGAAGAAGATGAACAATGAAATCTGAAACTTCTATTCTAAAATTCTACTAAAACTACTTCCTTATTAGTTTCTCTCTACTCAATCTATATATAGAAAGCCCAAAATACAAGCTCTCTTAATTACATGTTTGCCATTACAAAATGTGACATTTTATTAAAAACTCCTCCAAGTCAAGTCAGCAAGTCCAAAGACAAGCCACGTAGGCGCATGTAGGGGTTTGCGGACGCGCGTGCGAGTAGTGAGGCGCGGACGACCCATAACACGTGCGCAAACTCTAAAAACTTTCTGGAAAAGCCTGCAGGCATGGGAAGAGGAGGTGCTTGCGGAGGCGCGTGCGACCCAAAAGGCGCATGCAGGGGCGCGGACGGGCCTGGGATGCGCTTACGCTCGAAAAAGGTTCTAGAAAGTTGGGGTGGCTGTACAGGCGCGTGCAACCACATGCGGGTAGAGGCGCGTGCAACACCCCCATGCGCGTGCGTACGCACGGATGACACTGGGGAGGCGTGTACGCTCGAAAAGCCTTCTGGAAGGATGAGGTGACCCTGCAGACCCGTGGCATGCACGCGCGGGCAACACCTTGATGCACGTGCAAAATACTGGCTGAATTGCTCAAATGCGAACGGCCATAACTTCCTTCTCATTGATCGATTGCAGCTTTTAGTATACCATTGGAAAGCTCTCGATGTCTACTTTCCAATGCAAAAAGTCGCACCTAAAGTTAAAATTATACAAAACGATATGGCGCGAAGAATGTGTTAGAGCAAACTTTCAAGTGCCTTAAGGCCCAACCAAAGCAACCACAACCAAACCAACAAGTAGGAAGGCCAAAAAATAACATGTGCACATCTAGGCAACTTGAAAATTACTCACAAAGCTTGCAATTGTGTGTACAAAGATAAAAAAGAACAGAAAACTAAAGAAAAACCTATGAAAACCACAAAATCCAACAAAGCTTTGYAAAACTAAACAAACTAGAAATCTAACTAAAAGGTTATTGAAATGACATCGAACACATACATATTAGCCAAAATAAGGAAGAAATAAGTGCCTAAATGTGACCATTTTTTACACTTATCATGGATGGAAGTCAAAASGGACCTTGTCTTCTTCTATGACTGCTTTGGTAAAACCCCATAAATCTTCATCGTTCTCATCATGCTCGACATGGATCATGGGTTGCTCAATTGCTTCGATTCTCATAAGAGATGCATCGATGGTGATGGGCTCAGCTTCTAGAGTGAATTTCACCTTTTAGTGGAGTGTAGAAGGGACAACTCTTAGCTAGTCAAGCCATSGTCGTCCTAGTTGCAAGTTGAAAGTTGGCTTGATGTCATTCACATGGAATCGGAATCTTCTTTCAACCGGCCCCGTAGTAATGTTGAGCCATACTGTGCCTAGAGTGACCCTCTATCTATTGTCATAGGCTCGAATAGACAGATTGTGACGTTGCATCACACTTTGAGAGATACCTAGCTTTTGTGCGGTCCTTAGTGGACAAACGTTGATTGCGGAACCGTTGTCGATTGACGTCAAAGGCACGTGGAGATTCTTGCTAATGACTTTAATGTAGAGAGCTTTGGTATGATTGATGCCTTCCATTGGGAGATCCTCTTCTGAAAAGGTAATGGAGGGAGCATAAGAATCCCGCATGACTAATCCCACCTTTKCTTCGTGAGTAGTGTCATTAGGCACATTCATTCGAGTGAGTGCCTGGAGAAGGGCATCACGATGACTCTTGGAAGCCACTATGAGTTGCCATATGTTCACATCTGCCTTTATCTTATTTAAMTGTTTGATGATGAGATTCTGTTCTTGTGGAGTAGGAGGCGGATGTGGTATGACCTGAGCATTTGCTGGTCGGCGGAAGTGTTGAGTCGGCCCGACCTAGTGTGAAACCTGAACCTCCTCAGACTAGGGGGAAGATGTTGGACCATAGAGGGCTTCAAAGGTCGCGTTCTCTTACTGGAAGGTAGTGGTGAAAGTAGTCTCAACACCCCCGTTTATGTAAACATTTTCGTCATCATTATCCCATATGCAGTTGACGTGGTGGAAAAGTTTCGGTATAACCAGTTGAGAAAATGGTTGTCTCATTGGTGCAATGAGAGCGGTAGGATCAAAGGAATCCTTATCTTCTTTTATCACGGAAACTTGGGCATATTGTTTAGAGCCTTTGAGAGAACATAAACTCGTAATAATTAGTAGAGATCGCTAGACGCGCGGGGGGGGGGGGGGGTTGTGCACTACTTCACCTTACCCTTGTCCCCTAATCCAGACTTTGTGCACTACCAAACATGGAGTCCTTCGCCTTCAATTATGCAATTATAGGCAGGGTTAAAACGGGTTCCACAGCTTCCTAAAAGAAGAACGGTGGCGACTTCCTTTACTCATTTCAAGCATAAACACACAACTCAGGCATCTCACAATATGCAAAAGGCAAGAATTCAATTCTGGCAAACAAACCGAGCCCGCCCTTATTATACCCCGGAGTAGAGGGCCTGGACCTCTTGCGGCCCGATGACGCCCCGGCGCACATACATTTTTCTGGCGAATCCACTGGGAATTTCCTAAAGCTATTACCTTTAGTGATGTGTGGTTAATACTCGAATTGTTATGCCGATTCGGCGTCCTGAAACGACATTGTGTTAGGCATCTACATCCATGGAACTTAGGTGCGTTGGCATAAAGTTTCCGTTTCCTAGGCATCAGCGTCTCATATAAGTTTGATGTTGGGTTGTGCACTACTAATTTAACCAACTCTTTAGCTTGATGCCCCATCCCGACTCAATGAGTCGCGGTGCGTGCCCAAAAGCCCGTAAGGGTTAGACTCTTTGATCATCATAGCGGTATGGATGTGTTAGGATTGTTCCTAAGCCTAGTCAATGGGACCCTCATGGACACCAGACCGACCTGTTTGATAAGTTACGAACTGACTCTAGTGGTGGAACAGTGTTTTCATTTTGCATATAGGGTTCATGCTGCGTGACAATGTGCTTACATGTGCTTTTAGACTATAGGACCCTAAGCTTTGAATCATAACAAATAATCATTAGGATTATAACAGTCCTCATATAGCAAGTGATCATCCTTAGGCGTCCGTAATGTCGAAGTGGTTGTAGAACTAGAATCATTAGGCATTACGTTTTGCTGTTAAGTCCAGTAAATTGTAAACGGACGTCAAATCCTTTGAACTTCGCTTTTTTTTTTCTTTTTGTTTCTCTTTCCACACAAAACAAAACAAAAAAAAAAAAAACAAAAAAGGATGAACAAAAAAAAGTGAAAAATGAAATAAACGGCGCAATGCGAATTTCTGACGTTTCATGCACTTTTCACATTTTTGAGTCAGTCAACTAGGTAAGGGAATATCACCCTAAGACATGCATTAGCATCATAAGTTGATTCGACCATTGATCATAACTTTGGTCGCATGGCAAAACGGTTTAGGCACCAACGGATTGAGCTCGTAGATCCAGGGGTTTCGTTTCACGGCTTCTCAAGCAGCATCCTTCATCATACACATCATTAACTAATGGATGGGAAGACACCGAATGGACTTGACTTTACGCTGATTTGAATGAGACCTCAACTCATTAGCTTCCTGAGTCGCTTCATGTAGAAGAAGTCCAACGACAGGTCTCAGAAAAATTCTTGAGGAA
>SNQN01000165.1:82574-96210 GCA_008642245.1 Bassia scoparia
CCAACGACCCAATATGTGGAGTATCACTTGTCACATGAAAAATAATGAAGAGGATAGATGTTTCTTAAAAAGAAAAACTAATGGGAAGGCACCTACATCCAAAACAAGCGCAAATACCACTAAATAGGCATTGCCATGCCAAGCGATTGCAGCACCTCACAGCGATGGGCTTCTTCTCAAAAGGCTACTCCTATCCTTCTTGGAGAATAAGCCTCCTAAATGGAGCACAAACAAGTTACCAAAGGAATGGCCATGACACAGAAGAATGTCATACATTAGGATAGTCACAGACTTGATAGATAGGGTCGTCCCCCTTTCCTCCCGAAAGACAACAACAATCAATTTTCTGTTTTATACCCTAAGCATGCAAAGTTACTAGGCGGGATATTTAATAGAATACTATGTAAATAGTGTCTAGTTTGTTGTGGCATGTGTTGTTAACTCCGTATTCCAGCAGCTTAATGYCGGTTGTCCATAGTTATCTTATTAGGCGTGAAAACACGAAATTTGCAGGTCTTTGTTAAAGCATATTATGGGTGTGAGACTAGCATGCAAGCACCCGTGCGAGGAATTGAAAGTTATGCCTTAAGATTACTTTTAATTTGAATTGTCGAATTGTTATTAGTTAATATTACATGCAATTTTACATAGAAAGTCGAATCTCTAAACAAGCATGCAAAAGGGGGTTTAGAATTGAGACGTTGGACTCAAACCTACCTTGCAATACGATGTCGAAGACCAACGACGTAGCTTCGGACCCTCAGGAACCCTTGTCGAACCTTAGAACCCTTGAAAACCTCTTGGATCTAATGCGGAAGAGTGTTTAAATGTATTTGAATGTATTTGAATGTATTTGTGAGAGAGTATGAGAGTAAGAGAGAGTTTAGACGAGACAGAGAGAGAGTAAGACCGTCCAAAGATCGTTGAAATGAATGAGGGGGTCTAGTATTTATAGGCAAGGTTCAAAGTCGGCCGAAAGSGTAAGTATTGGGCGCAATTACGCCCGAAACATGGCGCAATTGCGCTCAACACTTACTCGATTTTGGCTGATTCTCCTTGCCTCGAATAGTGAGATAATAATGAGATAAAATCATATAAAATACACGCATGATTTTATACGATTGCAGCTGATTTTATTGCGATTCACAGAATATTTGGCTTCGTCGGGACGCTTGTCTCGAGGAAAAATATCCCGGGATGGCTCGCTTTGCTAGGTTTTGCGTTTTTGCTTAGGAAATTCGTAAATATTAAACCGTAAATCGAAAAATTATGCAAAAACTATGTAAAACATCCTTTTGAAATATAGTATTTTGTGATAAAATTGCATGAATTTTAAAGCTGTTTTGATAATTTAATTAATTATTGCAAAATAAGTTAAATTGCGGGAGACTCCGAAAAAACGCAATAATGCTTAGAAAAATTCAGAAAAATCCTGAAAAATTCTAGAAAAATGTCCAAAAACAAGTTAATATGATTTGAAAATTAAAACTTACTTTTTAAGGTGAAAAATACCTCAAAGAGGTGTTCGGTGTAAGGGAATTTGACCTTTTTAGGGCCTGTCATGATCCTAACTCTCTTAATTTGACTTGTGTGGTGCGAGAGGTGTCTTACCATTAGCTGTCTTGGGCTAGGGACAAATGTAGGTATCTACACCATAACTCTTGTGGATCGAGGTTGGCTCCTCATCTATTTGGTTTAAAGTGCAGACATAAGCCGGTTTTTGCCTTCGTTCAATGACTATAGGCATTCGTGTCACTGAACTAGGAATTCGCAGCATGGATGCGAGCTTCTCTAGGGCATCTGCGAATTGATTKTCTTCGCGTCGTMAGTAAGTGTATTCGACTTCGTCTATCTAGGATGCAATGTTTTCAAGGGACGTGTGACACGGAGCAAGGCTTTCACTTCGTACCTTCCATTGGCCTATAATCTGGTTTATGTTGAGTGAGGAATCACCATATACCCACAATTTCTTAATATTAAGTGCAAATGTGGCCTGTAATCACAAAATATATGCTTCGTACTCTGCGACATTGTTAGTGACGTCGAAGTCGAGCTTTACGGAGATCAGGGTGAGCACCTCTTGTGGTGACATTAGAAGCAGTCCAGCTCCACATCCTTTTTACTAGATGCACCGTCAATGTATAATGAACAACTATCTTCTTCAGTCATCATTAGTTCCTCGTTAGGGGAATCAAAGTCCACGGGAAGGACTTCGTCAAGAGAGTCTGCTAGCAACTCAAAGACAATGCTACCTTTGATGGCTTTTTGAAGCATGAACTWAAGGTCAAATTCGCTGAGCATAACCATCCACTTGGACATACGTCCGTTGACTATCGTCCATTCAAAGACGTACTTTAGAGTATCCTCTTTGCATAGAATGTGTACGGTATGTGTGTGCAAGTAATGTCGGAGCTTCCGTGATGCCCACACTAAAGCCAATCATAGTTTCTCTAGGGCGAAGTATCGTTCCTTGTAGTAAAGGATCTTCTTGCTAAGGTAGTAGATAGCATTTTTCATGCCGTTTATTTCTTGAGTGAGCATGGCTCCGTCTGCGATGCTTGTTGTTGTAAGATAGAGCCTTAACGGATGCCCAGGTGAGTAGTTGCTA
This sequence comes from Bassia scoparia, assembly GCA_008642245.1. Taxonomy (NCBI): domain Eukaryota; kingdom Viridiplantae; phylum Streptophyta; class Magnoliopsida; order Caryophyllales; family Amaranthaceae; genus Bassia; species Bassia scoparia. Next base: position 85,183 of record SNQN01000165.1, read on the forward strand.
ACATAGGAGGTATTCCTTGATCCTGTCGAAAGTTTGTTGGCAACTATCGTCACATTTCTTGGGCGCACCTTTCTTCAATTTCTTGAAGATGGATTCACAAACAATTATAAGTTTGGATATGAACCTGTTGGTGTACCAAAGTTGACCCATGAACCCTCGTATCTCCTTTTCCTTTTGTGGTGGCCTCAGTGACATGATTGCTTTGATCTTTGTTGGATCGATCTCGATGCCTCGAGAGCTAATGACAAAACCCAAGAGCTTGCCTAAGGTGACTATGAATGCAAATTTTTTTAGGTTAAGGCGCATGTTAAATTGTCGGAGTCTTTGAAAGAACTTCCTTAGTGCAAGGGTATGTCCTTCACACTCTTTTGATTTGACGATCATATTGCGACAAAGACCTCTACTTATTTATGTATCATGTCATGAAGTACAGTACTGGCAGCTCGTTGGTATGTGGCGCTTGCATTTTTTAGACCAAAAAGGCATCAAAGTGTAGCAATGTAGCCCCCATGGAGTGGCGAAGGTTGTTTTTTCCCTGTCTTCTTCGGCCATTGATCTAATTATACCTCGCATACCCATCAATGAATGAGAGCGAGGCATGATCTACGATGTTATCTATGAGAACGTCTATGTGTGGTAGAGGAAATTCCTCATTCGGACTTGCTTTGTTTAAGTCACAAAAAACCACACACATTCAAATCCGTCTGTCTTTCTTAGGTCATTGGAAAATGCCAGGGACTTAGTGTCAAACCATTTTGTATCTCCCGCAGCGTGTCGTTGTCAGAGATGTTTACCTATTATGTTTGATTGATGACGGAATTTTTCTTTTCATGCTCTTCCACTACCTTTATTAACTCATTGTTCTTTTGTTTGTTTGCGAGTTGTGTATTAAAGCAATCATAAGAGGGAAAGAGGAGTAAGCAGAAAGGAGCATGTTATTAAACTCTAAAGAMACTACAGATAAGTTTGTCTTTGAAGACACTTGAGTTACAAGGGAAAGGGGGACACTAGGCTTCTTGACAAACTTCGAAGGACACTCCCTAGAACTAGCTATCCTGGAATCTATGACCCTAGACTCATACTCAGTCTTAGATTCTGAATCCTCGAACATTGGTCATTTGCCTATGGTGCACTTGATGACCTTGCCTCCTGGAGTAGTTATCTGCATGGTTTTCTGTTGATGAGTCGCTCCTTCTTGGTAAGCATAGTGCATGCGGGAGATGAGTGTAGTGGTATTGAAWKAATGCTTGCTCCTTCTTCTTTTGAGAGGATGATGAGTCAACCCTCCTTGATCAGGCTATGTATTATACCTCTAAGTTTGTAACATTCTTCGGTCGAGTGACCGCTGCCTCTATGATATTTGCAACCATTTGGCCCTGCTTGCCACAAGTGGATCAAAGGTTGGGCTATGGGGCTCAAGAAGCCCATTTGTAGTCAGGTGATCAAATATTTGAGTGTAGGTGATGCCCTCCAGTTTTTTTTGTCAAGTTCGTCGGTCATTCGAGTGTCAGAGTCCATGTTTGCAAGATCTCCAAAATGGTTCATATGTAGTTGCATAATTCTGGCATCAAAGGATTCTAGTTTTGCAATGATTTAATCAATGCGAAAGTGTTTTGTGGCCATTATGTAATGATGATGGATGCTTAAAAACAGTGGAACGAACCCTGTGTCTACGAGCTCACACTGTTAGTGTCTACCCTTATTCGCCTTTTATCTTTCATTTTTCTACCTTTTTTGTTTTTTGTTMTAATTTTTTTCCAAATCTTTTTGTTTTTTTCCAAAAGACAAAGTTCAAACGTCCGATTTTCATTTACAATTGCTTGATTCAACAAAGACGCAACGCCTAATGATTCTACTTTACAACCACTTCAACATTACGAAGCCTAAAGAAAGATCACCTTGCTATATGAGGACTGTTACATGACTCGATCACTTGTTTTTTATGTCTACAAATCTAGGGTCCTTAGTATAAAGTCACATAGCACGTTGTCAAACTAGCACGATCCCTATATGCAAAAGAAAAAAAATGTCTAGCCACCTARAGTCAGTTGCTACGTTTTCGAATAGGTCAGTCCAGGTGTCCAAGAGGGTCCCATAACTAGTCGTAGAACGAACCTTAACACATCCAGCCTACTGTGATGATCAATGGAGGTCTAAACCATTGCAGCTTTGTAGTCCACGTAGTCGTGTGTCATGGTGGGGATGGGAATCAAGCTTAAGAATTGGTTATATATGTTGTGCACCAGCGACAATCTTAAGTGAACCCCCCCCCCCCCCCCCTCGGTCTTGTATCAAGTGCAGAACACACTTATACAATACGTGTTGCCTAAAAAGCGGATACTCAGTGCCAACAACCTAAGTACTATGTAATGCAGGATGCCTAACACATGTCGTCTTAAGGTTGCTGAATTTGCATAACATTTTGAGTATTGCCCACTCATCACTAAAAGTAATAGCTTTAGTTAATTCCCCTGTGAAGTCGCCACAAAACTATACAGGCGCTAGGGTGTCATTGGGCCAGAGTGGGTTCGGTCCCGATGCTCCGAGGGGTACAATTTAATGGACGGCTCGATTTTTTTGCTAGAATTGAATTGTTGCTTTTGCATGGTGTAAGTATGCCTGGAGTTGTGTGTTTATACTCAAAACAAGTGGAGGAAGTTGCCACGACACTTCCTTTGGGAAGATGTGGAACCCGGTTTAAGCCTAGCCTATAATTGCATAAAGCAAGGCGAARGACWCCATGTCTAGTAGTGCACGAAAGGTTTGGATTAGGGGATAAGGGTAAGGGTGAAGTAGTGCATAGCACCCCCTCGCGTCTAGCGGACTCTACTCGATCATTGCGAGTTCGTTGTCCAAAAGAAAATAACAAACATTTTTCTGTTTTAAAACCTAAGCATGTGACAAAGCAAACATATTTCCGTTTAACAGAAAACTTTGCATATAGCGTCTAGTTTGTTGTGACATGTGTTGTTATTTTCGTATTCCAGGAGCCTAATGTCGGCTATCCATTGTTATCTTATTAGACTTGAAATACGAAATTTAAAGGTCTTATTTAAAGAATATTATGGGAGTGAGACAAGCATGCAAGCACTCGTACAAGTAATTTAAAGTTTGCCTTAAAGTTGTTTTTAATTTGAATTGCCAAGTAATTGTTAATCAATGTTACATGTAAAAGTTACATAGAAAGTCGAATTTCTAAWCAAGCATGCAAAAGGGTGTTTAGAATTGAGATTTTGCCCTTAAACTTACCTCGAAACACAGTGTCGAAGACCAAGGACGTAACTTCGGACCCTTAGGAACCCTTCTCGAACCTTAGAACCCTTAGAACCACGTAGATCTAATGTAAAAATATGTTTGAATGTGTTTATGAATGTGTTTGAATGTGTTTTTGAGTGTATTTGTGAGTATACGAGAGAGTATTTAGAGTATGGAAAAGAGAAAGAGAGAGAGAGAGAGAGAGAGAGAGAGAGAGAGAGAGAGAGAGAGAGAGAGTAAGCTTGCATATATCGTCCAAAAGTTGTTCAAAAGTTGTAAATGAGCCGTGAGAGGGCCTATATTTATAGGCAAGAGCCAAAAAGGTAAGAATTTGAGCGTAATTACACCCAAAACTGGGCGTAATTGCGCTTAGTTTCTTCCTTTTTTGCTGGTCCACAATTGCCTAATTTAGATGTATTTGTTAGTTTTAATTAAGGTGAAAATTGATTTCTATCTTATTCGTGTGGGATTCGTGCAAGGGAAGCTAGGGGCTGAACCTAAACATTCTTGGGAAGCAAGCCACAGCCTTGGAAGGTTCCAGAAGGTTCCCAAAAGCTTCTGTTTTGCTCCGTTTTGCGTTTTCCTTAAGAAATTCKTAAGTATTAATCCACAAATCTAAACATTATGGAACAAATATTTAAAWTTTCCTTGTGAAATTTAGTATTGTGTGTTAAAATTTAGTAATTTGTGCAACTGTTTTGATAATTTAATTAATTATGAAAAAAAAAATGAAATTACTAGAAATTCCGAAAAATTGCAAAAAGGCTTCAAAAAATTCTAAAAAATGCTTAAAATTAACCTTAAAATTATTTGAAAATTGAAACTCATTTTTTGAGGTGCTAAGTGATTGAAAAAGCGCTCGGTGTAAGGGAATTTGCCTTTTTTTAGGGCTAGACAATTTGACTTGTGTGTTGCAAGAGGTGTCTTATCATTGGCCGTCTTGGGCTAGGGACAAATGTAGGTATCTACAATATCATTTTGGCATCAATCAAGAATAGTCGTGCTCCCAAGCTACCTAGGCTAAGAAACTACTCACAAAACATGTTAAAGAACAAATTCAAAGTCAGAAAACCACAAAGAAGCCGTGAATTTCAAATATTATAGAAAAAATAGGGTATTCAAATTCTACTTCAAATCACAACCAAAATCAACAAAAAGTATACCAAAATGATCTCAAGCTACTCAAGATTCAATATATCACCGAAAGGAATCACAATTAAAACTCAAAAAGAAAACCCATGAAACTTGGAAAAACGAAAAAATGGAAAAAAAAACATGATTTAACTTCCTCAAAACTAAAAATAAAACAAATGCTACCAATAGACTCACCTTGAAAAATTATATGGTATTCATATAAGAATTGCAAGTTTTGGCTAAGTATTTAAGATTCTACAAGCAAATTTGTGAAGAACAAGTTGAACTTTATTTCTCTCTCCTAAAACTAAGAGTAAAAAAGAAAAAGATGATGCGATTGAAAGAAAAATCAGAAAATATAATCTAACAATAAAAATGAAAAGTTAAAACCGTACATTCTTACTTCTTTTTCAGTATCCTCACAATCCTATCTGTATCACACTCAATACTAGTTTTCTGTGTAGTATAAATTTTCCATTACTAATATAACATGTGCCTAAATATACTCCCAAAAGTCAACYAAAGACCAAGTCAAACTTAGTCAGGCTAGGCAAGGGCCCCGGCGAGGGGCCATAAATCGAGGCGCGGGCTCGGCATCGCATCTGGGTGAGTGTAGGTGTWGATACCTACATTTGTCCCTCCATAAAGGCCAATGATAAATCTGTATCACAATGTAATTGGTCCAATTCTAAAGAACAATTGCCTTAAACAATGCTCCGGAATCTCGATTTGCAAAGTCGAAGCACCTTTTTCTTGCCTAAAGCACCCTTAAAAATCAATTTTAATTTCAAAAATGATTTCAAATTATTTTTAGAAATTTTTCTAGAATTTTTCGGAATTTTTCTGAATTTTTCTAAGCATTTTTGTCAATTGTCGAAATTTTCAACAATTTAATTAATTTTGCGATAATTAATTAAGTTATGAAAACAATTCCAAAATTCACGAAATTTTGACACAATGTACTATTTTTTACAATAGAATTTTATTCATATTTTTCCATAATTTTTGAAGCTGTGGAAAAATATTTATGAGTATCCTAAGCAAAAACACGCACCCGAGTGAAACGGCTCATTTCGGGTGTTTTCGGGCTGCACCCGAGCATGAGGCCAACATGAATATCTCCCCAAATAAATCAGTGGATTTTGAGTTAAAATATCGCAATCAAATAAAATCAAATGATATTTTATTTCGATATACAAAATCTTCAAAAAGAGCGAAACAAATCAGCCAAAATCAGGCAATTGCTGGGCACAATTGCGCCCAGTTTTTGACGTAATTATGTTTAGTTTTTGGCGTAATTGCGCCCAGATCTTGCATCTTTTTTGGCTTTGGCCTATAATTATAGGTTGACCCCCCTTCATTTACAAGATCCACGCACTCCATACACTTCACATTCTCTCTCTCTCTCTCTCTCTCTCTCTCTCTCTCTCGTCCATACTCTCTCCCTCTCTTCCAAAAACTCTCAAAGAAAATCTTTCAAATTCAATACAAACTCAAATACACATTCAATACACATTCAAATCAAGAGATCAAGGCATGCAAAGCAATYGTTCGAGGATTGTTCGACCACGCATTGTTGGCATAACCTATGAGGTCACAAAACTCATAGAAGCTCTCTCCTTCATCTCTTCTCTTTAATTATTCTTTGATTTTGCTTGTTTTTATCATTTTGAATCATGTAATATTGACTAATAAAACATTAGAAATCAATTAACATGTAAATAAACCTCTTATTCTCTTTCTTTTCAATTCGAATTCAACGTAATTGTCATTACAAATATTTTCTTTTATTTTCCTATGTAAATAGCGATTTGTGAGGCGATTTCAATTTCAAATCTAACTATTATTTTTGCCTTTTGTCATATCTTGGATAGCGATACCATGTAAGTCTCCTCCTACTTCCTCCTTGTATATTCTTATTCATGGTCTTGTATATACTTTCACCATCACCATTAACCTTGCTTATTAAAGACCTATTAATTGATTGTCACGCCTAATAAGATAATTATGACAAACAGTTTAGGATCCTTGAATCTTGACCTAATTCAAAGCGACAACAATTAATAGTCTTACATGAATTAATCCACTCACCTAATAACAACTAAGGATCATTACGGACATATATCTTGTTCGATATTACAATTGCTTAATTTGCAATGAGACCTAGTAGAGGCCGCTATATGCCGGGGGGTGTTGTGCACTACTTCGCCCTTACCCTCGTCTCCTTATCCAGACCTTTGGTGCACTACCAGACATGGAGTCCTTCACTTTGCTTTATGCATTAATAGGCAAGGCTTAAAACGGGTTCCGCAGCTTCCCGAAAGAAGTGTGATGGCGACTTCCTCTATTCAATTTCGAGTTTCTATGACCCTCAATGCCAAGAATACTCACACTATGCAAAATAGCAAGAATTCATTTCTTCGCAATACGGTGTCTCAACCGAGACTGTACCCCGCGGGGCAGAGGGACTGGACCCAGTCTGGCTCGGTGACTCCCCACGCCCGTACAGTTTTTGATGACTTCATTGGGGAGTTGTTTGTGGTTTTAAACCCTATTAAACAAGTGGACGAAACTCAAAAAATCTTGCGAATTCAACGATGTAATATTGAACATGTGGTGCTAGCCATCTTGCATTACGCGGTACTTAGGTCGTTGGCATTGAGTATCCGTTTTCTGGGCAACACGTCTCATATGGGTGTGTACTACACACGAGACAGGTCGGGGGGCTCGCTTAAGATTGGCGTTGGTGCACTACCTATATAACCAACTCTTAAGCCCTATGCCCTTCCCCACAATGACGCGYAGCTGCGTGCCCTACAAAGCCGTAATGGTTTAGACCTCCTTTGTTCATCACAGCGAGATGCATGTGTTAAGGACAGTTCTAAGCCTAATCATGGGACCCTTTTAGATACCCTTGACTGACCATAGCAGACTCTAAGTCCATCTATTATGTTGATGTACTTTACGTGTCTACATGTGCATATGCAATTCCGTCTCACTTCTTTCGAGTCCATGGCCCATGATCCATGTCAACTTCTAGTCCATTCATAGTCCATATTCTATTCAAATTCAACTCCACTTCAAAATTCAACAAAACTTCATCTCTACATTCATGGGCCACATCCATAGTCTTAATGCACAAATTTTCCATCTTCAATTCCACTCCACATTCAAAATCTTCTCTAATGCACATTCATRTCCACATAAAAAAGCCCAATGGTGACTCAATGCTAAGTTCGTCTAGTCTAGAGTCCAGTCCAACTTAAGTCTAGTTCGAGTCCAGCCCAAACACCTCAAAACAAATCGAGGTCTTTGTCCAGTCCATTCCAAATATAAGTCTAGTGAGTCCAAGTACCTTAATCCAGACCAAGGTAATAACCCATGTCTAGTTCAAGTCCAATCCATGTCAAGTCAAACACAAGTGTCGAGCCTAAATCAASTCCAAAACYCCTTATTACTTCAAACCAGATCGAGGTACTAGCCGAGTCAAGCCTAACACTCAAGTCAAATTGAGTCTAAGTCTAAGAACCTCAGCCTAGATAGAGGTTCAAGTTAGGTCCAGTCTCAAATCAATGTCAAGTTCAAGTCCAATAGGTATTGATGCCTCAAACCAGATAGAGGTTCAAGTTAGAGCTAACCGAGAGTCAACTCACAAGTCAAATGGCCTAACCCAAAGCCAACCCACAAGTCAAATAGCCTTCCTAAGAGTCAAGTGGAGCTTTTATGGCTTAGGCAAACAAGGTTCACAACATCAAGGTGAGCTCATTGCAAGGGAGTTGAGACCATTGACCGTTACAAGTTACAAGTTTAAGACAAAGTCCCCTTAGAATGAGTCAACAAGAGTCCCAATCCTAGTCGCAATGTCCCCTTCTTTTCTTTAATTATTGAGTCTATGTCAAATAGGATAGTCTCCATCTCAATAATCCTGCACACTCTTCAAATTAAACATCACAATAAAATGGACTCCTCTCTTCTCAAGTCCAAGTTATAGTATTTTCAATTCGATGATGAGACTCTTACCACTCAATGACCTCCAAAAAAAAAGAAAAAAAAAGCAAAAGCAAAAAAAATTCAAAATCAAAATGGACATGCTCGAGAGGCCCTCTTTCATAGCTCCACAAAATAATCCTTTCCCCTCCATTCACCTTCTACAAACAAACAAACAAACATCCATTGCAACCCCTTGGAGCTTACTAGCCATTTTTTCATACACACATAAAAATACCATTCAAATACCATTATAATGACAAGAAAAGTTCAAACCAAATTTCAAAGCTCAACTCAATGCGTCAAAAGCTAAAGTCAACGTCAACATCAAAATCAAGTGCAAATTCAAATCAAAACCTAAAGTTCAAATGTCAAGTTTTCAAAATCAAAAGCTTGTCAAAATCCAATGCGAAATAAAATTACAATTGAACCCTCACACCCTCTAACCTAGGCCTACATTACAACCTTAAAAGTCCTCTCTAAAGAGCATTGTCCATCACATAGACACATGACCTCACGAACTACGATCGGTCTGATTCCGCAAGGGTACGTAGGTAGCCTCACCTCGAGGTCCCACCAAATTAATAAAAACAAATTGAGGTTCATCTTAATGAGTGGTTCGATTCTCTAGAATTCAAAATACCCCTATTAGTCTAGATCTTGACATAGACTCACTTTCGATCCARCATCTTAAGCCCAACCGTGTCAGCCTCATATTTGTGTCAACCCTTAGTCACAAATTTCAACCTTTCTAGTTTTCGAACTCTAGACTATTCTTCAATTGACCCTTAAGACTCTTTTGACTCAGTCAACATGGGGGGCTTAGCGCCCATATTATGTCAACTTCAAGTTGGGGGCTCCTTTCATTATACAAGTGGTTCAAGTCCATGGTCTCATCATAATCGAAGTATAGTTAAGCCTCTCTTGGGGGCTAGCTCATCCAGTTCTAACCTTCAAGATCAACGTCAATTTCAAGGTCACACTCTTGTCTAGGAATAGGAAGCTCCACTCAAAAGACTCGGTCTTCGTCTCCCTCGAGTAARCCCTAAGTCAAATTCAAATCCAGAGTCAAAGTCCAAATTCAAGGTGAATGTMAAACTCAATGTTCAAAGTCAAGCTACCTCCATGACAAAGCATTGAGTCATCTCTCTTCTATTCAACTTCAACTCTACCTACAACATTGCCGTTGTTGTAGGTCTGCATTCCATCTTCCAAGTTGCGATTCTTGTAWGATTTCTATTTTCAACTTCAATTCTACTTATAACATTGCGATTGTTGTAGGTCTGCAATCTATCTTACAAGTTGCGATTCTTGTATGACTTCTATTTCCAATTCAATTCTACTTACAATATTGTGATTGTTGTGGGTCTTCATTCTATCTTGCAAGTCGCGATCCTTGTAAGACGTTTCAATTCAATTTCAATTCTACTTACAACATTGCGATTGTTGTAGGACTGCGCCCTGTCTTGCAAGTTACGATATTTGAAGATATTCCATTTCTAATTCCACTTCTACCTACAACATTGCGATTGTTGTAGGTCTGCGTTCTATCTTGCAAGTTGTGATTCTTGTAAGATTTGTATTTTCAATTTCAATTCTACTTACACCATTGCGATTGTTGTAGGACTGCGCCCTGTCTTGCAAGTTACGATATTTGCAAGACTTTCTATTTCTAATTCCACTTCTATCTACACCATTGCGATTGATGTAGGTCTGCATTCCATCTTGTAATGTTGCAATCGTTGCAAGATCTCCTTCTACGTTCCATCTCTACTTTTGCGTTCCATCTTTCAATGTTGTKATCATTGGAAGATTCATTCTACCTACAATATTGCGATTATTGTAGGTCTCCATTCCATATTATAAGATTGCGATTCTTGCAAGATTCTATTCTACTTCTATCTCAAATCCATCATATTCAAACCTCCAACTCACAAATATTGACCTTTGTGGGTTGCATATGCACATAAATATGTTTCGACTCGATTGTCACACTAGAATTGCATGCTTTTCCAATTGTCAAACCTGATGCACTTTTGGAGGCATATCAATTTTAAGATCAAGCTGGAGGAACGAGGAGCTTTCGAAAACCATTACACCAACCGGTGCAGCTAAAATTAACCTTTGTTTTGCAGGTATCGAGCACTTTGACTGATGTCTTACGAGATTTACATCTCTATAGACACAGCCAAAGTGGGGGGGGGGGGGCTTCTTGAGATACCTACATTTGTTCCTCCATAAAGGCCAATGATAAAACTATACCACAATGCAATTGGTTCAATTCTAAAGAATAATTGCCTTAAATAATGCTCTAGAATCTCGATTGGCAAAGCCGAAGCACCTTTTATTGCCCAAAGCACCCTTAAAAATAATTTTTAATTTCAAAATGATTTAAAATTAGTTTTAGACATTTTTCTAGAATGTTTCGGAATTTTTCTGAATTTTTCTAAGCATTTTTGGCAATTGTCGGAATTTCCAATAATTTAATTAATTTTGCAATAATTAATTAAATTATGAAAACAATTCCAAAATTCATCAAATTTTGACACAATGCACTATTTTTTACAAGACATTTTCTGCATGTTTTTTAATAATTTTTTAAGTTGTGGACAAATAGTTATGAGTTTCATAAGCAAGAACACGCACCCTAGC
>SNQN01000165.1:122646-143013 GCA_008642245.1 Bassia scoparia
TTGATTAAGGAAGGTCACACTCTCAGTGGTGACACCATCCCTRCACAGAAGTTCTCTTTGAAAATTTTGCGCCTAAAGGGATTGGAAATCAAGGGTGAGAAGCTGTGCAATGTTGGTGACTCACCAGTTAAGAAGGAAAAGAAGGGACCTTATGCTAAGAAAAGAAAAGTAGAGGAGACCAGTACATCWACTGATCTCACTTCACTGTTTGACAAGATTGAGAAGCAAGATAAAACATTGGAGATGTTGGTGACTATGGTGCATGGCTTGACCACTTCCTTCACTGAGAGGCAAGGGAGTTTAGAGGAGAAACTGAATGAAACCAGAAATTGGGTTGCTAGGATGAAGGCTGAGGGAACAGCAAGACAGATAGTTTTTTGTACTGGTCAGAAGGTTGAGACCACTCCTACTGTTCAGACTACTGGTTCTGCTACTTTTGGACAGACATCTATTGTGTCTACTAGTCAAGGTTCTGTTGCTAAGGGATCAGTTGCAAAGCAGTCTAAGGAAGATCAGTTGCTACCTCGAGGAATCCACCCACTCTTCTGCAGATGGAAGTCAGGATGAGGAAGACAATGATGATAATGATGATCTGATGAAGAACCTGAAGATGACGAGGAAGATAAAGGTTCTGATCCTGATGCTTCAGAGGACGAGATGGAGGATGAAGAGGATGATGATGATGAGTGATGATCTGTTCTAGCTTCTGTTCCCCTCCCATTATCTTTTGAACTTCTTTTGGTTATCTATTTTCTATGCCATTTTACAAAACATTATTGATTTAATTTGGTTCTTGTTTAACTCTGCTGAACTATTACTCTGCCTGTTTGCTTTGTTTTGGGATTGTGAATTGTGAAACTAACAGGCTGGTGCAGATTATATGGTATGAATTGGTAGTTGATGCTACCTTTTGGTTGATAACGATATCTTGTGCATGTTATTATTCTGTGAATGCTTTTTAATGATGCTAAAAGGGGGAAATAATTAGAAGTTCTGGAAGCCTTTGTCTAGCTTAGATTGAGTCAGTTTAGTCTAGTTRTAGCTTAATATAGTTAAGTCTAATAAAAATCTGGATGATTCTCTTACAGAATATGATTCTGGATAGTTTGTTTTTATAGCTTTCATAGGAAATAACCAAGTTAGACGGTTGTCTCACTTAGAGTCGAAAAAATCAAAAAAAATGAAAAAGACAAAAAAAATAGTCCCATTAAGATAGAGTTGTTTTTGCATATAACTTGTTGTTTGCAGGAACTTCTCACAGGGTTTGTCATCATTAAAAGGGGGAATTTGTTGAGTTCCCTAGTGTTTTGAGTGATGACAAACAGTTGCATAGGTACAATTGGTCTGATGAATAACAACTGGTCTGAACAGCTGAGATAATGTTCTTGGTCACTTGAAAGATAGTGACATGTATGCTAAAAGTTATATTGGATGAATTTGTAAATGTGTTTAGCATACAGGAATTCCAACTATTGACAGCAGAAAAGTCCTTCAAGGAAGACTCGAGAAGATCAAGCAAGCTGTCGAGAATTGATGAACATTGAAGATTGCTTCTAGGATTAGAATAAGTCTTCTTGTTGTAGTTAGTGCATGAATGTGTTTGTTGCGTGCTTGTATTGTTGGTTGATGGCATTGGGCTTTGAACTTTCTCTCTAGAGTTGAAGGCAACTAAACCAATTGGTTGGTTGACTTTTGACCCTACCAGTTGGGAGAAACAGTTGTACTGTTCTCACAACGCGTATCATCTTGTCGAGCAAGAAAAGATTTTTGAAAAGTTTTTCTTAAAACGGTTTTATGGAAACTTCAAAGATGATCTCGTGGGAATATATGTTTGGATATATGGTAATTACTTGAGATGTAATTTAAAGTACATAAGATATTATATATTCTTGTATGGAATAATATCTTTATGGGACTTTCCTAAACTATGGGGAGTAGATATATCTTTATTTATCTCCTATATTCTTAAGGTTGCATCACTAGTATTGTTAGGCACTTTAGCTATAAATCCATGCATATAGACTCACAAAATACACTTCTCTCACGTTCTTAAAAGGTGTATCTTTGAGAGAAGAATGAAAAGAGCAAAGTCTTAAGCCTAGATGAAGCAAGTACAATTCATACACGAGTGCACAACAGAAATTGAGCATTCATATACTCTTGTAAACTCAGTGCGTGAGTAAATAGAGAGATTTGCATTGTGTTGAATCACCAACGAAGGGGTTGGTGATTTGGGTAGTGTAGACACCTGAAAAATGTGTCTCCCCAAATGAGTAATCCGTTCATGAAACATACCGCGACTCGCGTTTTGTTTCGAATTAGAAAAGATGCTTTGAATTCATAAAAGTTGGAAATATGCGAGGTCGTAGTCGGAAATATTGAGCAAAGGTCAAGGCAAGGCAAAAATACCTTCTTTCGGTTTTTTCAAAGGTTTTCAAAGGTTTCAAAAGGTTTTCAAAGGCATTCTCATGCTTTTTTGATGTTCATCATGTCCGTCCATTTTTCTGAATCCGCCAGCTATTTTTAAATTATTTTTCTGATTTTTCTATGATTTTTATGAATTTTGCAATGTTCTTAAATACGCAGAATACGCAGAAAATACATGAATAATAGAAGAATACTCCGGAAATACGTGGAACCTCTAGAAACATTCTAGAACTCCTTGCTTGGAGAGCAAGGGTGTCTAGGTGCGTCGAATCAAGGAAATCACGAATAAAATCGGAGGAAATCAAAATATTTCGAAGTTTTGTGAAAAAATACACAAAATCTGAGCGTATATACGCAACTGATGAGCGTATATACGCTCAACAGGAGCGTATATACGCTCAACAGTAGCGTTATACGCTCGTCCAATACGTACAAAACCTGCCAAAAATTTTGTGAAAGCAAGCAGCGTTATATACGCTGTATACGAGCGTATATACGCCAGGAAGCAGCGTATATACGCTCGTATACAGCGTATATACGCAGGGATTTTTGTGCCTCGTTTTGCCTCGTGCCTATAAATATGCTCCTGCCTTGTTCAGCGGAGACACCTTCGAGACCTCGACTTCTTACCACGACTTCTTCTGTTCCTACGCATACTCTCTCTCTCTAAACACTCAAAACACATTATACATTCGTTTTAGTTCAAAGCATCGATTCTCTTTCGAATCAACAAAGCGTAAAAGGTTGAATTCTGAGATTGCTCACCAATAATCTCTCTCTCACTTTCTTTAATATTGACTAACCATTGTTATGAGTTTTTTTAATATAATTAAAGCAATGTAGAAACTCACTTTTTTAATCGTTCATGTAAATATGTAGGGTTTTCTTAACGTTTTATTGTTTTCATTGTTTCGTTTTTTTCATCCTTTTCATTTCGTTTCATTATTATTATCCATTGTAATTACTAACAATTCTTTATTCTTGTATCAATTCGAGGCGAAAGATCCATTGCGCTGCGTTTTATCAAGAACTACAATCGTTTTCTTGGTTTTCATGTAGCGATTCAGGCAAAGGATTTCGTTTTCATTGTGTTTTACAAACTAACTTTTGCTTTCTTTGCAGATTTAGGGTAAGATGAGTTTCGCATATATTGTGAAGTTCTTACACTTCATATTATCTCATCTTATTGCATCTTGTGATTATTGTATAACATTGTATATATTTGCTAAACAAAGACCGGAATTATGTGAATCACTTTAAATCAGATTAACTATGGACAACCTGTTTTAGGCACCGTTTTAACATGATTAATACAAAGTGGTCACAATTTCTAGGTTAGGTAGTCTCTTGTGCATAATAGAAACACACTTTCATAGTAATTCTAGGGTTAGAACGCTCCTAAGGTGCTAAAAACGTAAGTTGTGTGCATCAATAAATCGTGTTTAATGGATTCAATGAGAGCCGAATAGAGGCCGCTACAATGGGGCGAATTGGGTTACAGATCTGATTCGTACCATGTCCCGAACCCACGACTGGTTACTTTGATTGGACGTGGGGCCATTGATTTGGCACCAACGTTTCGGGCGTCCGTGAATAACCTTTCTAGCACGGTGGCGACTCCCCTCATTCGACAACACTACCCCAACGCACTCACGTGCGGGATTCCGTGGCTCAAGCCCACGCAAAAGCACCTCGATGTAGTACCAAGCCGCGGCCCCGCTATAACGCTGAGGGCGCGGCCACGTCCTACAATTTGGCGACTTCACTGGGATAATCAACACGTTAGGTGAAGTGGACAGACTTGAAAAGTCTCGTAATTCCATCATCACGTTATTGGATTTTGCTTTTTGCATGTAACCTTTCGTATAAGGTCGCACCTTAGGCTCCTTAGTCCACTATGGGCATGTTCTAATGCTCGAGATTACATAAAGGGGGGATACTACCTTGGTTGCATGTGGTTAATGATCGCATGGCTAAGGCAAGTCCTATCCGCCCATGCCGTGTGTGCACGTGTTACTGATGCGTGTGCATAAGGGTATCTTGGCCGTACATCGCTAATTGCAAGTGGTGAAAACTGGCCAAGCTCTGCCCTTAGGCGTGGTACACTCTCTGACTTAACCTAGACTGACCATAGTTGGCTTGCCGTCATGTGTCTTGTATATGTGTGTATGTATGGGTCCTAGCCATTGTACAGTTCTAGACTTTACACAACACGTGCATGATGGTCCATGGTCATCTTTTAGTTCACATCATGCATTTCATAGCCCATAGTGACTTTAGTTGACCTCTGCCTTAGTCTGTGACCATAGTTCACTAGGACTTTGTCCTTCAAGCTTTCGACCTTAATCCACACAGACTTTGACCCTAGGTCTTGACCCATGACCATTAGAGTCCACATAGACTCTGATCTTAGGTCTTGACCCTTGACTACTAGGGTAGGCACAAACTTTGACCTTAGACGTTGACTTTGACTCACATTAGGTTTGACCTTACATTCAGCCAACACAGCTCGACATTTAGGCGTGACCTAACCACTTAGGACATGGCATACATTCTCACGTCATTTGGTGCCCTTTCAAAAAAAAAGAAAAAAACAAAAAAAAAAAAAAAAAAAAAAATCAAAAAAAATTCAAAAAATTCAAAAAAAATTCAAAAAATTTTTCAAAAACGAAAGGGCACCTTGCATTCATACATTCATACTAGGAAAGATGACCATGGAATTAGGACATGCATTTGCATCTGCATTCATGTGTTTATAATGACCAAGGAAGTTCACTAAGGGTTTATTTTCTTTGTGAAAACAGGGGTGAAGTCGTCTCCAAGCCCTTGCTCGACCCAAAGAGTTTGAGCCCTCAGCCCAGTCCAAACCTAACCTTCCTCTAACCTTCATTGAGCCCTCAGCCCAATCCAAGCCTAGCCTTCCTCCAACCTTCATCATTCATCAGCCTTAACACCACACCCTCAGCCCAATCCAAGCCTAGCCTTCCTCAACCTTCATCACCCATCGACCCTAACACCACAAGATGGCCTCCCAACAAGAAAAGCTCCAAAAGCTTACCGAGCAAGTTCAACAGCTTGAGGCTAGGATCAAGGAATTGAACTCGGGCCCTTCCTTGGACAAGCTGTTTGAAAAGGCAATCAAAAAGCCACGACCCCACCTTCTACCAAGACCAACCTCCTCTTGACCCCAACCTTGCAACAAACTGCCAAAGGATTTCTCAGCTGAAGACGTGCCCAAGTTCAAGCCAACTGATGACCCTCGATTCCATATAAAGGGATTTAAGACCACCATGGCACTTAAAGGGATTGACCCTGCTTGTTCCAACGGTCTTTCCCCTTTCCTTGGAACCAATATGTCAGAAGTGGTTCTTTTCACTTCCTGAGAAAGAAACAGCTACTTGGAAGACATCATCCACGCATTCATGGCAAGATACAAGGGTAACATTCAGACCCAAAATCCTTCCGAGAGCTTGAAATCCTTAACCAGGGAGAGAACGAGGGGTTCACCACCTATCTGACGAGATGGAGAGGAGTTGCTGCCACCCTAGTCTCCGCTCCTACTGAAGAAGAGATGTCAAGACCTTCATTTCTAACCTCCAGCCTGAATACAAGATCATCTCAAGTATCGAGGCCTTACTAATTCGCAAAGGTCTACGACATTGGAGTGGACATAGAGAATGATCTTCTTCAATTCACATGAGTCAGCTTGGAGTCTTAGCTTTAGGATCGAGTCGGAGAGTCCCTTCCCTAGACCATGTATCTTTACCTTTTCCATTTCGAGTCTATTCATTAGTTTAGGATTAAGTTCCGCAATCAGCCTCGATGTAATAAACTCTTTTGACATTAATAAAGTTTCTTTTTTTCATTTTCTTTAGCCTCCATATAGTTTGTGCTTCTAACTTTAATGGAATCAAATTAATGATTGACCTCATAATTCAATGGACATTGCCAAGAGAGGCCTTCTTTCATAGCTCCACAAAACAATCTCTTCCCTCCATTTCCCTTCATCACATCAAATCAAAATCCCTTGCAACCCTTTGAGCCATAAACACTATCATTCAGCCTATCATTTTTCATCACTCACATCGACCTAACCCTTTGGACCAAACGGTGTGTAGGAAAAGACATGTGCAAAAGAAAAAAAAAAGAGAGAAAAATAAAATGGGCAAAAAGCAAAAAGCAAAAAAATCAAAGTTCAATGCCAGCATCACAAATGCAAATCAATCCAATGCAAATCCAAAGTTCAAGCCCAATTCAAACAAAAAGCAAAAGTCTGAAAAGCACACTGCGCACCGTGGGTCACTTCATGATCATCGAGCCTTTTTCAACCCTCAAACCACAGCCTCACATTACAACCACAAAAGCCCTCTCACACGAGGCATTGTCCAAATCATCCACGAGAACTACGACGTCTAATTCCGTAAGGATACGTAGGAGCCTCTTCTCGAGGTCCGACCCATTCAATAACTAATTCTGAAGTCCATCATATGGTTTGATTCTCTTAAAGTAAGAAGCACAAATTCCTAGTGTAGAACCCGACATAGGCTCGAGTTTGAACCTGCATCATCTAGCCAACCACATCAATTCCCCGTTTACTTACCCTAGTCACAAATTCTAGCCTTGTCTTTTCTTGAACCTCTAGCCTATTCTTTCATGCACCTTAAGGGTCTCTCCTCAACTCATCTTTAGGCTATCACTCTGCAGCATTCATCATCTTCTTAAAGCATCGCATCGCAGCATTTCCTCCACATGCAGCATTCTGCTCAAGTTACTGATTTGGGCAAATAATATCACATCCCCCATCCTCTCTCCTCATGCAGCATTCAGCTCAAGTTACTGATTTGGGCAAATCAAAATCATGTCCCTCACCATTACCACCGCAAAAAGCTAAGCCAAAACCCATGATTCCACAACATTTACTAGCCTTACCTTGCTCCATCAACCAGTGCCCTATAACACAAGCCCTAACCTCGAAAGCTCATCAAGCTGGGGCTCACCCACTAAACACAACCATCAACACCTCAAGCCATTCCCACACACCCAAACCCCATGGGTTGGGGGCTCACTTGCAATCACAAGCATCGCCTTTGCTCGAATGGGGCTTGAGACGGCCTCATCCCACAATACAAAAACATCTTACCGTTAGTCAATTTCCTTGGTCATTTCATGCATTAGATCTAAGAATAGACTTGCATTACGCAGCACTTATAAGCATCATCATCATGCATTGAGCATACAAACATCATCATGCATATGCATCTTGCACAAAGACATCACATTACATCGCAATTACACATGGCATATTGCACATGCATATTGCACATTGCACATTGCACATTGCACATTGTACATTGCACAAACACATCACGTTACATTGCACATTGCACCACCTCAACACGAGGCTAGGCCCATCTTACATGCATTTGCCTGCACACGCCTATACGGCATTCATCGCTATACGCGATCGTTGCTACACACAACGTTCTTCCCGAAAAGCCAAGGTCAGCCGTAGGGAAGATTTCCTGAGGAACGAGGCGTTTCCGAAGGAATTCATATCATCACTCACATGCCTATACGGCATTCATCGCTATACGCGATTGTTGCTACACGCAACTTTCCCCGAAAAGCCAAGGTCAGCCGTAGGGGAACTTTCCGAAGGAACGAGGCGCTTCCGACGGAAACTTGCATTACTCCATCCCAAATCAAATACTTTGACTGTCGTCTTACGAGATTTTCGTCTCTTCAGACTCAGTCAAAGTGGGGCTTCTTCACACAACAGCTCCTTTGCACACAACAGTAGCGTATATACGCTCAGCTTATACGTATTTTACTTGCCAAAATCTTGTGAAATCAAGCAGCGTATATACGCTGTATACGAGCGTATATACGCAGGAAGCAGCGTATATACGCTCGTATACAGCGTATATACGCAGGGTATTTTGTGCCTCGTTTGCCTCGTGCCTATAAATATGCTCCTGCCTTGTTCAGTCGGAGACACCTTCAGACCTCGACTTCTTACCACGACTTCTTCTGTTTCCTACGCATACTCTCTCTCTCTAAAACACTCAAAACACATTATACATTCGTTTTAGTTCAAAGCATCGATTCTCTTTCGAATCAACAAGCGATAAAAGGTGAATTCTGAGATTGCTCACCAATAATCTCTCTCTCACTTTCTTTTAATATTGACTAACCATTGTTATGAGTTTTTTAATATAATTAAAGCAATGTAGAAACTCACTTTTAATCGTTCATGTAAATATGTAGGGTTTTCTTAACGTTTTCATTGTTTTCATTGTTTCGTTTTTTTCATCCTTTTCATTTCGTTTCATTATTATTATCCATTGTAATTACTAACAATTCTTTATTCTTGTATAGCAATTCGAGGCGAAAGATCCATTGCGCTTGCGTTTTATCAAGAACTAACAATCGTTTTCTTGGTTTTCATGTAGCGATTCAAGGCAAAGGATTCGTTTCATTGTGTTTTACAAACTAACTTTTGCTTTCTTTGCAGATTTAGGGTAAGATGAGTTTCGCATATATTGTGAAGTTCTTACCTTCATATTATCTCATCTTATTGCATCTTGTATTATTGTATAACATTGTATATATTTTGCTAAACAAAGACCGGAATTATGTGAATCACTTTAAATCAGATTAACTATGGACAACCTGTTTTAGGCACCGTTTTTAACATGATTAATACAAAGTGGTCACAATTCTAGGTTAGGTAGTCTCTTGTGCATAATAGAAACACACTTTCATAGTAATTCTAGGGTTAGAACGCTCCTAAGTGCTAAAAACGTAAGTTTGTGCATCCAATAAATCGTTCATGTTAAAAACGAGTGCTTGTGAGTTCAGTTGCGAGTGCTTGTGAGTTCAAGTGCGATCTAGCACACTTGGTCGAGTGTGGGTGACAATTGTATGTGTGAGTTCACGTACATTGTGAGTGAGAGTTGCTTTGTTATTTCGGAGTAGATTTAATAAAAGTAACTAGGGTAGGAGGACGTAGCCTAGAGTTGGGTGAACTCTTTAAATATGCGTGTCTTTATTAATATTGCTCGATATTGTTATGCGTACTGTTCAATACTTATTCCGCTGCGAGACTAGTCCAACTGGTCTACTCTACTAAAACAGTACACAATCAAAATTTTAATAGGCACTCAATTCACCCCCCCCCCTCTTGAGTACCTTCGGGAAACCTTCAGCATGTGCCCTCGTCGAGTCTACATCCTACATCGATTTCGTTCGTGGGCTTGAGCCACAGATCCCGCACGTGAGTGCAATAGGGTACTGTTGTCGAGTGGGGAATCTCAACGTACCTATGCAGGTTAATCACGGTGCCCGAAACATTAGTGCCTAGTTAATGGCCCTAGTGTATGATCCAGTAACTAGTTCGTGGGTTCGGGGACATGGTACAGAAAGAATCTTTAACCTGATCCGCTCACATGCAGCAGCCTTACTCGGTCTCATTTTAATTCCATTCGCTGAAATTCATTGAATACACAACAACTTGGCAATATTATCCTTAAGAATCGCTCTAGCCTTAGAAATCTTTTAAAAGACTGAGTTTGTATCATGCACATATCACTACCTAGCCTAATTGTTGTGACCACTTGATCGAAATTAATCAAATTAATAAGGTGCGTAAAGTCCGTTTGTCCATGAGTAATCTGAATTTAATGTGATTCCATAATTTTCGGTCTTGTTTAAGCAATTGAAAGCATCTCATGCATAAACAATGACAATAAAGTTATGAGATGATGATCAATAATAGAAAACTCAAACTCAAATATTTGAATCAAACTTACCTTGCTTTGCTATCAATCACAAAAGAAAACAAATGTTAGTGTATCAAAACTTGGTTTCCAATTGAATCGCTTATCACAACAAACGAGATTGTTAGCATTGACTATTATGATTAAAACATTTGCAATAAAGMGAAAATGATTGAAAACTAAGGAATTTACATGATTTAAATTCAAAAGAAAAAGTATTATATTAACCAAATTCGATAATAAAAAGAAAAGAGAAAGTTTGATTGAATAGCCTTAGAATTTGTACCTAGATTCGCATAGTAACAATTCTGAAAGTTGYGACGGATTCGTGACACTTGAATGTTGTGAGCGATTTGTGTGTGGGAGAGATTATGCATAAATTTGAATTGCACTTCGTATGATGATTTTCGTTGATGTCTGATTATGCACAGAGAGCATGTATTTATATGCATTTTAGGAAACACATARATAGAATCAAGATTAAACACACGGAATAATAACCGTATATATGGTCAAGGAACCACATTTCTAATTTTATCTATCTTTCGTTCAGGAATTAATATCTAAAGGTTTGATACCACGCCAGAGGGGGGGTGAACTGAGTGTTAAAGACTTGTTGGTAAATTCTTTCTTCTTTTTCGGTTAAGTGAGGAACAAGTTGGGCTGGTTCCTGTCGAAGCGGAATGTAAAGCAAAGCAATAAAGAAAATAACATATTTAATGAGGTTCAGCCAACTATGGCCTATKTCCTCCTATCCTATGTTCTCTTATTAATCTACTTTGAAAAATAAAGAACACACCTTGTTGTTTCCCTACTCCGGGAACCAGCGCACCCCACACTCTACTCCGAGTGTGCACTTGACTTACACTCGTAAGCCACTTGTGTTTGAACTCAGAAACACTCACCCAATCTTCAACCCCTCTGTTGAGGATCTTGAGAATATCAAGAACTCTTTTTTATCTCACTTCTTAATAAGTATATGGGAGAAATCGATTTATGCTCTAAGTGCTTTTTGTGTATGACTCAATGAAAGGCTCGTGTTTCAAGTGTGTTTTGCTCTCAAAAATATAGCTCAATTTTATGCATGAGAGATCTATGGAATATGAAAGTCTAGATGGGTATATGTAGCCATGGATATCAAAACCCTAGTTTCCTTATATCACAAAGTCTTGGAGAACAAGCAAACTTTGATTTAAGGAAATATCTTCTTATTTAATTTTATCACAAAGATAAAATCAAATAAGATAAATACTCCTAGAATTTTGGCAACCAAATATATCCATCTAAAATTTGCAGCTACTAATATATTTTCAAAACAGATCTTTGAAAAATAGTTTTACGAAATCTTTTTCAAAACTCGCAACTATAAAATTCCACGACAGTGAACCTGGTTCCCTGATTTGAGWATGTTATGAATTCTTTTCCAAAATTTGTACTGGAATTCATAACACAACTCAACACACCAAAAACACTTATAAAGCCCATTCACACAAGTTCATACCACGGAGCACATTACATGAATATCCTAAATAAAACTATCAAAGTACAAGTCTTCTTTCTTCATGTAATCTTCAAGACTTGAGGCTTCCTTGAATATCTTCTTTCTTCGAATATCTTCGAAAGGCCTCTATGCTTCAAGTCTTGGAATCAACTACATTGCTACACATGTAACAGCGTTAATGTATAGCCAATAGTATACGACTATTTTCYAGCATAATAGTTGAGGGAACAGTTCCTACTGGTTCCCAACCAATACATTAAACTTTACATATCCAACCATTCCCTGCACATATACAAGTTAGTTCAATATATATCTTAAATAAGTAATAACTCGTCCAGGGAAACAGTGCATCAATACAACTGGTTCTAGACAAATTGTTTTCACACTTGTATCAACTTGTTTCTTGTTTCATTATTTGTCGTCATTCAAAACCCAAGGAACCCAACAAATTCCCTCTTTTTGACGATGACAAACCAATCGAAGTTGTCTACAACCAACAAGTTAGTAAAACAATCAACTACAATAAGGTGCTAAATGGAATGACACAACCAGCAGACTCAAGACTCAAATGAAATAGTTAGAGAAACTAAGTGGTTCCTACAAAAAGAAAAATTGAATAAATTTAAATTACTGACTCCCTTAACATTATTCTAACACTAAGCTATGACGTAATCTAAACTAAACTATGACTCAATCTAAACTAGCAGACTCACCTAATAAGTTAACTATGCACAACCAACATTAGGCACCTTGAATTTGGAATTAACATACATGTCGGAACAATAATTATTCCAATATGCATGTATTTCTTTTAAACAACCCGCCTAATAATCATGCTTAGGGTTAAAACGGAAAAACATGCTTATTGTTGTCTTTTTGACAATGGACTCGCAATGACCGAGTATAGGCTGCTAAATGCGGGGGGAGGGGGGTTCTGCACCACTTCGCCTCTTACCCTTGTCCCTTAATCCATAACCTTTGGTACACGATCAAACTATGGAGTCCTTCGTCTTGCTTTATGCAATTATAGGTAAGGCTTTAAACGGGTTCCGCAGCTACTCGAAAGAGTGAGGTGGCAACTTCCTTTACTCATTTCGAGTATAATACACTTAACTCCAGGCATACTCAAACCATGCAAAAGTAAGAACTTAATCTATCAAAACCTTAGTCATCACCAAATGGTCATACCCCCCGAGGCAAAAGGATTGCACCGAGTTCGACCCGGAGATGCCCCGACGCCTGTATAGGACGCTTCATTTCCTAAAGTAAAAACTTGGACACTATAACATTTTTTACGATCGTAACACTTGATCGGATGCTCCAAAAGTCAGTTGTACACGATGCGATGACGTGTAAATACCCATTATGGGTTATATTTTGGAAGGGGTATAAATAGTACTATTCTTACTTACAAGTACACACGCACCCTAGTTCAGTTTTTCAGTATTTCCTTCTTCTTTTAGGTAGCTAAAGAGAGACCTCTATTGATAGTTAGAGAGAGAAAGCTTGTAATTTAGTTTAATCACTTCATTTTCAATACAAAATCAAGCATTTAGTTCGTAATCTTCTTCTATTCTTTATTTCCTTTCCTTTTATTGCAATACTATTAGCCGAAACTTGTTAAATTTCTAGATTAAATTTATTTCAATAGTGTTTTGCTTGGTAGCCATAGATTTTTTATGCTTAGATTTGTTCTAATTTCAATGTCTTCTTTACTAGGCTAGATTCTTAGCTAGGGGAGGGGATGCTTGGCATGATAGCCTATTTGAAATGTCGGTCTAATTTGTGGTATATGCCTTCTTGTAAGTTCATCAAAATGTTTGATGATTGAGATGGAGATTGGTCGCCTTCATTTTGTGATATAATTTGTGTTATGTTGTTGGTGCATGAGATTGTTTATTAGCATAGTGAAAAGTTGATAGAACTTAGATCCCGGCAACCGCGACGGGGTTGGGTAGGCGGTGTTGGGTGGTGCGCGAGAGTGACCTCCCGATATTGGTCCACATCACCTTACTAAGTTGACTACTCTTGTTATCACCCGGGTTTTGAGTCAGTAGGATAGTTTTGCCAAGCAATTGTGAGTTCAGTTGCGAGTGTTTGTGAGGTCATGTGCGAAATAACACAATGGGGTTAGTTGAGTGTGGGGTTTCATTGTGTGTGTGAATTCACATACTTTGAGAGGGTTGTTTTGTTATTTGAAGTAGATTAATAAAAGTAACTAGGGTAGGAAGACGTAGRCATAGTTACCGAATCTCGTTAAATTTGGAGTGCTCTATACTTTATTGTTTTACATTGCGTAATACTATTCAACGAATATTTTGCTGCCAAACCAGTTTACTACTCTACTCACCCAGAAAAGTTAACAAACAAAAATTTTTAGAGGCACTCAATTCACCCCTCATCTTGGGTACCTTTAGGAACCTTCAAGGAAATCCTTAATCATTGAATACAATTGCGTGACAACATGTTAATCAATAAAAACAAAAAATGACAATAAGGGATCAACTCTCTTACAAATCTAACGAACCTTAACACCTTGCAATAATATACCATTCATAACACCTTGTGCACCATGCTCCTAGGAACATGTTAGAATTTTCATATAAGTAGGGAGAAGGATGAACTATTCGTTAGATCTATTTCACACAAGAAACAAAAAGAAGATAAAGAAACTAATTTATTAGTATATATATTGGGATACACATACAGATATTGTTTTCATCTCCTCTCTTATAAATATAAATTATTTTCTTTTCATCTATGTGTATGAAAGTTAGGCTAATATGTTATGCCACAAAAGCTTCTTCATCTATTTGTTGTTCAACGGGTCCATAGCACCAACTACACAACATATAGTACAACATATTTAAGAACAATATTAAGGCTAGAATCCAATAATAGTAGTCAATGTGACCCATGTTGATGTTGCTTGAAATCCAACTTTCGTTTCCTCCTCTCTGCGTGGTAACATTTACCAAGTTCATTATTAAACTTGCAAACAAGCTTGCAACACCCATCCCCACCCCGAAGAGGCATGTTGCTATGCTTGACATGCTCTTAGGCATTTCGCTGTAGAAAAACTCGTTTTGCCCGATTGCAGTGAAGGCTTCAGCTAAGCCACTACAGCAAAATTGAGGTACAAGCCATAAGGCAGACATGTGGATTACTGCTTGGGTATTGTTTGTGAAACCGTCAGTAATGGCTCGTTTCCTTCTTATGTTTTCTACAATTCCAGCAACAAGCATGGACATGAACGCCCAAAAGAGACCGATACCCATCCGCAACTTCACTCCAAGGCTAACTGGCTTTCCACGTATTCTCGATGTCAGGGGAATCAATACACGGTCATATATAGGGATCCAAACCACTATGATGATAAGCTGGAAAGTAACAAATGAAGCCGCTGGAATCTTAAACTTTTTCGAAAGATGTCTGTCCATCGTCGATGCTTGAAGCACACCAAATGAGACTTGGTTCACGTGTATAGACATTATTACCCCAGTTGACCAAATTGGGAGAACTCTTAAGACAGCTTTTAGCTCTTCCACTTCCTCCACAGTGCATAGTTTCCATGACTTCATGGCCAATGCGTTTTGGCAGTTGTCCTGGTGGGGATCTTGAATCATACAAGCTTTATTCAAGAACCTGAATTATAAAAAAAATTGGAAACATAAAAACATATACAATCATATACAACTCAAACCATAAAAACCTATTTTGATTGCAAACATATACAAGATTTAATTGGAAACCGTAAAAACCTATTTTACTTCTCAAACCATAAAAACCTATTTATATTGGAAACATACACAAGATTTTTTTCAGGCTTGATTTCCTTAATTTTCTTTGGTTATGTTGACGAAGAAAAAAAAATAAAAGTAACCTAGAATTGAGGATCATAACTTTAAATTAGGGGGTACGGTGGGGTACAACTGTATACCCATAGTAAACAATGGAGTCTGGTTCAACATGATTTTTGTATTCGATTTTGCGGAATGTGAGAATTAATTAATCTCCCTTGAGAGCCTCCTTCAATTAAACTCAAATACATATAGTACAATGTTAGGGTGTTTGATAAACCCAAAGATATGAAAAGATATGATATCCTAATGTACAGGATTTTAAAACACATCAAAATAATTTCATGAATAATTATATACAAAGATATATATATATTCTATCACACCCCTGCAGTCATAGCGGGAGGAGGTCGAACGCTAAGACTGGACCTAAAATCCAAGAATAGGTGTCGCGACAAACCCTTAGTGAAAATATCGACATATTGATATCGAGTAGGTACATGAAGGATGCAAACCTAGCCTAAGGCCACTTTCTCACGAGAAAAATGGTTATTCATCTCTACGTGTTTGGTGCGTTGATGCAGAACCAGATTGCTAGACAGGTAAACGGCACTAACATTATCAAAATAAACAATGATGGCACAACGGAGCGGACATGAGAGCTCTAGCAATAAATTGTGAAGCCAACATGCCTCAACAACAACATTGGCTACACCACGATACTCAGCTTCTGCACTAGAACGAGAGAGTGTGGGTTGCCGTTTAGAGGACCATGAAATAAGATTATCACCCTAATAACCTGAGGTTGAGCGACGAGTATTAGGACAACCACCCCAGTCAGCATCAGTGTAGGTAACCAGTTGTGTTGTTGAAGAAGGATAAAGATGCAACCCATAGTCAAGGGTACCTTGTATATATCGCAAGATGCGTTTTAAAGCATTAAAGTGTGACTCCCGTGGATCATGCATGAACAGGCAGACTTGTTGTACAACATAAGCAATATAAGGACGAGTGAAGGTGAGATATTRTAGAGCACCAGAAGGATTGCGATATAAAGTCGGATCAAAAAAAGGAGGTCTAGCATCAGCACTAAGCTTGGACAATGTGTCCACAAAAGTAGTAGCTAGCTTACAAGCCCCCATGCCTCTRCGTTCCAATATTTCATGTGCATATGTATGCTAAGAGAGAAGAAGAAAGGAAGATGTACGAGTTGCTGCAATACCCAAAAAATAAGTGGGCGGGCCCAAATCAGACATAGGAAATTCAGATTGCAACTAAGAGATGAGATGATGACGCTGAGTATCAGAAGAAGTTACCAGAATGATATCATCCACATAGAGAAAAAGGTAAGCCACATCCGACCCATGCGTATATATGAAGAGAGATGTGTCACATTGAGAGAAGATAAAGCCCAAAAAAGTCAAAATTAGCAAAGCATTGGTACCACGCACATGGTACCTGTTTAAGACCGTACAGAGCTTTCTTAAGAAAACATATATGATGA
The DNA here is from genome assembly GCA_008642245.1 of Bassia scoparia. Lineage (NCBI taxonomy): Eukaryota > Viridiplantae > Streptophyta > Magnoliopsida > Caryophyllales > Amaranthaceae > Bassia > Bassia scoparia. Next base: position 139,657 of record SNQN01000165.1, read on the forward strand.
GAAAACCGACGATCAACAAATCCTGGAGGTTGATGCATATATACTGTCTCCTTAAGATCACCATGAAAGAATGCATTTTTAACATCCAACTGATGGAAAGACCGATTTCGAGCAAGAGCCAAACTCAATATTATACGGATGGTGGCACACTTTACAACTAGACTAAATGTCTCGTCACAATCAACACCAACCCGTTGGGACCTTCCATCACAAACAAGACGAGCTTTGTGGCGTTCTAAATCACCGTTAGACTTATATTTATGATGAAAARGCCACATACAATTAACAACATTCACCCCCATAGGCCTAGGTACAAATACTCATGCCCTAGTTTTAATTAGAGCACTATATTCATCATTTATGGCCGTATTCCAATTAGGGTCGATAAGAGCTTGTTTGTGAGTTTTGGGTAATGGTGAATTATTTGGAGGAGTGTGTGAGGAGAGAGCATATTTGGGATTGGGATTGGAAATCCGATGTTGCAAACGGGTTCGCATAGGAGGAGATAAGGGAATGGGCCTAGTGGGTGTAATAGGGGAACTGTTGCGAAGGGGAGGGGGTGTAGGGAGGTGGATCACGGGGGGAAGCAGATGAGTTATGGGTTTGATTTGAGGGGTCCACAGGAGTTTGCTATTAACGGAGGGACCGATTGGGCTGATTGGGAGTTGAGCCCAATGTGGAGAGTGGAGGGGAGCTCTGGTTTGGAGCAATGGGTTATTAGAAGAGGAGAGGGGTTATCTGAAAATAAGAAATCGTAGTCACTAGCTTGAAAGTTTGCCAAATTCGCATAAGGAAACACATTTTCATGAAATACTACATGGTAGGAGATGATTAATTTTTGTTAAGAAAGATCTAGGCAGCAATAGCCCCTGTGATCTGGAGGGTAACTAAGGAAAACACATGATGTGGATTTGGGAGCTAATTTGTGAGGAGAAGTGGAAGACAAATTAGGAAAGCAAAGACACCCAAAAGCACGAAGGTGCGTGGTCATATGATGGAGGTTTACCAAATAATGCTTCAGCAAGACTAATATTGTTGAGCATCTTGGTAGGAAGTATATTGGTAAGGTAAGCGGCAGTCTCTAATGCATAATGCCAATAATATGACGGAGAAAGAGAAGCATGGAAAAGAAGTGTTCATGTGATATTATTGAGTGTACGAATCATACGTTCAGCATTGTCATTTTGAGGAGATGYATGTGGACAAGAGAAACGAAAGACTAGACCATTGGTAGCACAAAATTCTTTAAAGGGAATGTTGTCAAATTCACGCTCATGATCACATTGAAAAGACTTAACATGGCGCTCAAATTGAGTGGTGATATAAGCACAAAATTTAATAAAGTATTGGAAAGATTGAGCCTTAAACGAGAGAGGGATAGTCCATGTATAATGAGTAAAATCATCCAATAAAAGCATATAATATTTATGTCCATTTTGATTCCGAAAAGGAGAAGTCCACAAATCAGCATGTATTATATCAAACGCACAAGAAGTAGAAGTAAGAGAACGATAAAAAGGTAACCTAACATGTTTCCCTAACGGGATGCCCTAACTAATCATGCCATGTTAAAGGAGAGTGAACCTGAGCGAGGTAGGTAAGAAGGAATGCAGTGAAGATGAAGAAGTGAATGGGTAAAGCTCCCCGAAACTATTACATCTCGTGATTATAGTCCCAGTATGAAGATCCTTCACAGAAAAACCAATGGGATCAAATTCGATGCATACATTATTATCAGTGGTAATTATAAGAGGAGTGAACAAAACATTTTTAAGTTTAAGAGGAGAATGGGGAAGGGAGGTATGACCAAAACCCGTAATTGGAATACGATTACCATTACCAACTAAAAGTTGCATATTAGTGCTAGAATTAAAAAAGGGAAGAAGAGTACAAGCATTATCAGTCATGTGTGATGAAGCGCCGGAGTCCATATACAAAGACGAATCATATTGCGGAAGGGTCATTGTAGCAAATGCATTACTTAGCTCAGTGGGTGTCATAGCAAGACCATATTYAGATGTAAGATGGCCCTGGGGCTGAGAAATGGGTCGTGGGCCAAGAATTCCCTGTTGGGACCGCGCAAATTCTATTATGGTCCCGGGAAAATGTTCATTTTCTAAATTAGAAATGTTCATCTCAACATGTAAAATGTTCATTTTCAAATGTAAATGTTCATATCTGAAAATGAACACTTGTATTTTCGAACATGAACATTTCTAGTTTCGAAAATGAACATTTGTCCGGAACCATATGGTCCCGGGACCATAATAGACCTATTGGTTGGGACCATATGGGAGCAGGCTGATATGAAGTAGTAGGGTATGGAGTAGGTGGCGTTGGGCCATGTTGAGGTGCCCATGACTGAATGTAAGAAGGGGAAGCCCAATTATTAGCATGATGTTGTAACATATGACCCATGAAATTAGGTGGCCCATAATAATTCCCAGTATTATTATTCGGAGGCCATTGTCGAGGATATCCATGATTTCCAGAAGCCCCATGATTTCCATAATTGTGATAATTGCCCTTGTTTCTTCCACCACCACGATTTTCACGTCCACTTCGTCCACGACCCCCAGGACGTCCACTACGGCCACTGGAATTGGAGGAGGACTGCTGTTGTGCCGACGGATGCAATGGAAGAGCAGCTTGTGAAGGAGCCGAATCGACGGGTATCAAGAAAGAATAGGCAGTAGGTGGTGGTTTGACTGCACGGCGACGTTCCTCGTTAAGGAGTTTCGACCACGAAGTCATAATCGTAGCTACGTMCGATATCATAGACGGTACTGCAATGACCAGCACAAAGACGGAGTACCATCTTTTGATCGGAGACGGGCTGTTCGATATTGGCGAGTTGATTGGCGATAATCTTGATTTGTTGGCAAAAAGCATTGACATCACTAAAATTCGAAAGATGGAGCGATGTAAATTGATTATCAAGGTATACGGCTCCTGTTTGTTTATTGTTTTGGAATATATTCTTCAACTTATTCAATGTTTCACTGGCGGTCGAACCTTTTGAAAATATATTATGTACAAGATCCGAAGAGATTGTACCGTATATCCATTGGTTGACAACATCATCGAGCCATTTCCACAACTGATCGGAAACCTCTGACGGTCGAGGAGTAGCTAGCGGTATCAATGTGGTCAAGGACGTCGTATGCAAGACAATGTGTTTCGAATAGTTCAACCCAATTTGAATATTAAGCCTTCTCCATATATATCAARTAAGAAAAGGAATCGCATTGTGAATGTTTGAGACAGTGAGAGCGGGATGGAAATCAGAGGAAGGAGGAGCAGGGGAGGCATCATCTTTAGTCATGGTTGTATATGACGTGAATAGCCCAAGAATTG
>SNQN01000165.1:149358-199059 GCA_008642245.1 Bassia scoparia
AGAGTAATATGTTTTCATTAAGCAATTCAGAACTTATGGAGTGATTCTCTTAAGTTTTGAAAAGCTATATCTATGTAACATATCTATATTATGATATAAGAAGAGTATTTTCTGAATATTTATCTTTTGTCTCAAATCTATCGCATAGTGAGGAGTGTAAATCCATAGAAGCCTTTACTGTTGAGCCATGGCAAGGCATATTGAGTCGGTTGATTGGTATTCCGAAGATGACCAGATAGATTCARTGATTAGAGAACATGTTCAGGTATAAAATTCTTACTTCTGATATAAATAGTTATCATAGATATATGCTGAGTAGAAACTTCATTTTACGAAATGAAAAATTTTATGTTTAATCCACTTAATCTAGACTATTTTCATGTTAATAAGTCCATGTTTGAGATTATTAACAGTATTCAATTTGGGATAGTCGTTGAGACCTTTATAGTTCGTTACAATGAAATATATCCAGATAATTTGATAATCCAAATCCGTAAGGATTAGATTCAAGATGAGTATGATAGTAATTTAGATTGGTTTGACGAAGAAAGCATTCACAATTTAAAAAATCTTTTAGAATATTAATATTCTCTTAATTGTGATTAAGACCTTTAATTAATGTTAATAATTACTTTAAGATTCACTTATTATTTTCTTGCCTTAATGATAGCGTTATGGTATTTTATTAAATTAATCGTTTTAAGTTAAAACTAAGCAAAATTATTAAGTTACAGATTATTTATAGACAAGGGACCTTCACTTTTATCCTTTAACAAACCCAAATGACCAAGAGGCCCTTGTGCTTCATACAGCACCGTGATATCAATTTTTTTGTCTTATAAAAGGTGGTTAATGACAATTTTGCCTTCGGGGGTATGATATCAATTTTTTCGTCTTTTTCTTCCCATTTATTTCCCTCCTTTTTTTTTACTATCCACTAATTTTATTTCTACGCATTTATTTACTTGTTGTTTTAACAATTGTTGAATATATTACGTTATAGAGGGACTACATTTTTCAAGTATTTGTTTTTTTTAATTAATATTGTGGCAAAAAATAAAATAAACCACAGTTATAACGAGGTAATTTTAATGATGACAAAAACTAAACCAAACCTTAATCTATCGCTTAGAACAGTTGATGTAGATTTCTTGAAATAGCAATCGGCTCCTGATCCACGAGGTGGCAAAATAATATTCCTGTTTAGAAAAGCAGCAACACCAACTCGTACAAGGCTGATGAAGACACTACTTTTAACCTTGTTGACGACATAATAAGGTGTGGCGAGTAATAGACAAAGAGTGGATAAGAGCATAAGTATCACTGGTACTCCAAAGCCAACACGCCAACCTAAATGATCTTGAATGTACACAATCACTGTCATGGCAACCATCACAGAAAAACAACCGCAAGCATAGTACCAGTTGAAGAAGGTTTCTAGACGTTTTTTGTTCTTCGGATTCTCTCTTTGGTCTACTTGATCTGCACCGAAAGCTAGAGAGCACGGTCTCACACCACCAGCGCCAATTGACATGATCAGAAATGCAATTACCAAAAGAGCATATTGTCCAGGCGTTGACAATTTGCAGTTGTGGGTTGTGGAGTCACACCAAGGAGGCTTTGCGCTTGGGATTACTGTTGTTATCCATAATAGAGTCATCCCCTGCACAATATGTTGAGTGTTATGAGGTTATCCATAAAAGTTACTCGTTCCTTGTCTCACCTTAATGCATCCAAATAATTATTGTTGTTCTTTTTCAATTTAATTATATTATATGTTTTTTCACTAAYCATCTTTTTTAAACACTTTTTTGTAACTACTTTAAACCCCTTATTTTTCATCGTTTTGGCCTCTTTTCCCCCTTTCTCTCTCCTTAAAAAAAGTCCCTTACATTTATTGTGGAAATATTTGAAATCTTTAGTTTGTTATGTGGTGGGCTTAGTTTTTTTTTTTTTTTTTTTTTTTGAGGAGATTTGNATATATTCATGAAATTATTTTGTTGAGTTGTAAAATTCTTTACATTAGGGATAGGCAAAATTGCCAGTAACCACTTCTTATAAGGGGTATTTGTCACTAACCATCTTTTCTAAAGAAAATTACCTAAAACCACCTTATATAGTGCATTCATTTGTTGACCTCTACTTTGTCACCGGATTCCGGCATTGACCGGTCAAATTTTTAATTTTTTTTCATTTTTTATGTTTTTGGACTTGAATCCCCTTTTCCCCCAAAATCTCCTGTTTTTGACCTCCAACAGGCAACAGCAACCTCCCACCTCATTCTGACCTTATTTCGACCCCTGAACCACCACCTGAGGTGGGTGCTCGAGTGTAGGGAGGTGGTTCACGGGGTGAAGCAGATGAGTTGTGGGTTTGATCTGAGGGGTCCGCACACCACCAGAATTAATTATTATGGGTAAGCTTCTAAGTTCTAATTATGTTGTTCATATCATCAATTCTTTTCCATTTCTCTTTCATTCTTTCTATTGCTCTTACTTGCTCCCAAAAATTTAATCTTCCCAGCTGATTCAACCATCCTCGCAAATGGCAGTTTAAGTTTAACCAAAAATTTCGCAAAATGCTCGCAAAAGGCTTGGAAGAAAGCGAAATTGCTATACAATTTGCGACCAAAAACCATTGCAATTTATCAAATTAAAGCAATAAGACTTAAACGCATTTATGTGGTCTTTCGATTTGCCCAGCAAGCTTCAAATTAGAATGGAGAAAAAATAATTAGGATTTCAAATGCAAAGCACAGAGCAACAAGATATTGAAAGAGAAAGAAAATGGGAGAATTTAACTATTTAAGGTTGGTTATGGGGATTAAAATAGAAATAAAGGCAAAATAAAAGGGATACAGTAATGCTGATTCAGTAATGCTGGAAGCACGAGCAATCAAAGGAGAAGGAAGATGCAGAGAAGATGAGTGAAGAGAAATCACAGAGATGAAGTGGAAAAGGGATTAAAAGGACAAAAAGAAAAGGAAAATTTTATTAAAAAAAAAAAAGTTTAAGTGATCACGTGACCTGCACTTGGGGGTCAACGCCGAAATCCGATAGCAAGGTGGAGGTCAACAAAGTGGTTTTAGACAATTTCCTTTAGAAAAGATGGTATGCAATGTTTTGAGCAGCACCGTGCTGCATAGAGCACCCTTAATAAAGACAAAGTCTTTGTCTTTTGATAAATTAGCATATTTTACAACTTAGCATGTTTTGTACAACTTTGGTATTTTGTTAAAATTAACAATTTTCCGCAAAATATTTATTCTGTTTTCGATCCAAGCAGAATCCTGGTATCAGAGCCGGGATAAAGAAAATAGTCAAATATGAATCCCTTAAGAGATCTCCCTAAAATAGAGTCGGTAGACTTTAAAAAGTTAGATGATAATGATAGGATTATCAATGATAATATAAAGAAATCCAGTCAAAATATTTATGAAGAACTTGTTAAACATGGAGTGTTGAGGGGACATATAAAGCCTCCAACCCCTTCAGTAAAAGAGGTACCTAAAGAATTTAAAAAATATATGACTAGAAAAACAAAAAATGAAGAATCTCCGGTACAACATAAGGTTGATATTTTGGAAAGAGAAGTAACCRRGATGAAGACCATGATGGAAAAATTGATGCAAAAGTTAGAAATCCTTTCTATTTCATCTCCTCCTAATAATCAAGATCCTCCCCATGTTTCRCAAGCTCATTTTACCAATGAATTTACGGAAGAGCTAGAAGAGGATATAGAGTCAGATACCCTTAGTACTGAATTAGGATAAAATGATTCTATAGACGAAGAATTTAAGAATTATATGATGATTACCAGATCTTACCAAGATCCGAGAACAAGTTCAGGAGTAACAAGACCACATCAAGATTTTCAAGACCAAAATATGAATGAGATTGATCYAGAAAAGGATCAATCAGAATATTGGGAAGATACGTTAAGAAGTAATCCAGTAGGATCAGGAAATAAATATTATAGACCAAATTTAAACTATAAGTATTACCAAAAAATTTATATAGATAGAGAACCACCTAATGCTAGTAGTGGTATAGATCTTGATATAGATAATGTGCCGTTCAAAGACTGGGAGAATATACTTGAAGGATAATGCCATTATTCTGTTGGTGCCGTTCAAGGAATTGAACAGAATAATACCATAGGAGGAAGAATAAAGTTTGCTCAAGACGTTCTTTCATCTTGGTGTAATGAAGCAATTCCAAAAAATAGCAAAGAGAGCGCAAAGGTTAGTATATGTTGTGATAATGACATACTTGAAGATTAACTATTGGCTGCAGACAAATTAACTTATAGAAGAGTAAGAAAAGAATTAAGAAATGGAAAAAATTTCAGGGTAAACAAAAGAAAACCAACCTAAAAAGACCTCTATGTCATTTAGACGATTTAGTCCTAATAAAGGCCATAGAAAGAGAAAGTATGATAAGAAGAATTGTAGATGTTGGAACTGCAATCAATTAGGACATTTCGAAAATGAATGTCCCAAGAACAAGGTAACCATTAACTGGGTTCAAGACTTTGGAGAATATAGACAATTGTATCCATTATGAATCAGATTGTGAAAGTGATCTTTTTAGTGATACAGAAACAATATATGAATTTTATCCTAATGAATAGAAGAATGACTTCTAATCAAAATCAGGACGAAGATTTTATAGAGAAGGCTGAGGAGATAAGTTTCACAACTTGCTCTTCTTTTAGAAGAACAGTCCAGAAAATAGAGAAGATGACTTTAAAACTATCAAATACAGATGGTTTTGAACAGTCAATATTAAATAGAATTTTTAAGAAATAATTATGTTCAATATGGAATTATATGTTAGAACCAATTCTATTAAAGATTCTAATGAGAGGATACCTATGAAGATAATGGATAGCGAGCAAATAAGAAAAACACTTAAAAATGTAGGCATCCAGAAAAGATGCATACATTCACTTGGTACCATTAAATTAGCCATTAAGGCTAATTATACAGAAAATTGATTCACCTGTATTACTATCTATACGAGATGGACGGTTTAAAGATGCAGAAGATGGAATCTTAGGATAATACGAGGAAACCTATATTTTAAACAGTTACAGATGAGCATTCACCCAAAATTTCATATGAGTCTAAAGATGCTGAAAAAGAATTAATAGTAGTTGATTGTGACTTTGTCGTAAAGACTTATTTTCACATGAAGACTATTATCCTTATAAATTGGTATATTGTGTTTTCATTTCTTTCTATCAAATAGCTCTACTCATTAAATTTTGCTAATCAGGATACTATCCAGATTAACGAAATATTTAAGAAAGCGGGAACACAATAAAGGACCAGAACGGTCTATGGGAAAATTCCCAGCAACTTTCAATAAATTATAAAGATCCTAGAAGAAGATCTATCTCCCTCTAATGAAGAATTTGTAATAAAAGGAAATATATTAACACTTAAAAGTAATTCCATGAGAACTTGGATCATCTAGTCAATTAGTAAGAATATGAGGGACAATTAGAAAAACCTTCAACAATAATATTTCGAATACAGGTTATGATTGAAGGAAAGCCATACAGACCACTTATAGATACAGGATCTAGCTATAACCATATTAAATGGAATTAGCATGTCCATAAAACAGCAAAATGGAATCAATTAATCCAACCTATAGTATGCACTATTATTTTGGAATAAAATTAAGTGTACACTGCAGGTAACTATAGACATAGATTTCATGTATTTTAGAAAGAAGTTACATTTATATGTTGTCCTGAACAAGATGGTTCTCACAACTTAATTCTAGGAAACCAATGGATTACGGAAAATCAAGTAACCATTTTTCCAAATAGATTAGAAATTAAAGAATACATCTTTAAACGGAGACGATCCTAATGGAACAAGAATCCTAACGGTAAATGTACCTTGTGTTATAAAGACTATGAAGACGCTAATTTTATAGCTCTGTTAGATACAGGTGCAAATGTAAGCTGTGTTTCCAGATATTGTATTCCAGAAGAATATATAGAAAAGGGTAATGAAAGGAAAATAACAAATAATGAGTGGATATCAAAGTTCTCATTATTATGTAAGAAACCAAAGATACCTTTGGAAGAACACCAAGTGCAGATATAAAAAATTTCAAACAAATTCGTATAACAATTAGAGATCTTCTTGTTATGAATCATTTGGATTAGATTATATTAATAGGGATGATATCATAGACTAATGAAATCATTCCTAATTCTACCTAAACGAGTATATTATACTACTCCATGTGAAACATCAGTGCAAGTTTTTAGGAGTACTAATAAAACTCATATTGGTCCGCAAAGTTTTCATCGAAGCGTGGTGATAGTAATTATTTTTGCGCCTTTCAAACTTTGCTAATACTGAAGACTATGACAAGTGTAATCTTCAAGTTTATACTACCGAATTTGAACTTCCTTGAGTCATACAGAAGATTTATTAAAACAACAATTCTCATGAAAATCCTATTAGCCGATGGATAAAAGTTTGTCATATGCAGATATTAAAGTATTTCCAGAATATCAAACTCATAGGAAACATATTAGATGTCGACCAAGAGTTATTCTAGAGAAGATCAAGATGAGTTTAAGTCCAACTACAGGAGTTAATGAAGTTAGGATTAATTAGCCATCCAGCAGTCCACATTCTAGCCCAGGGTTTATGGTTAGAAATCATGTAGAACAAATGCCGTGGAAAACCAGGCTGTCATTAATTATAAAAGCCTAAACACATGTCACTTATTTTGATGGATATTTTATTAGTAATAAGGATATTCTATACACCAGACTCAAGGTGCTAAATTTTTCTCTAAGTTTTATTGTAAATCAGGATTCTGGCAGATCAACTTAAGGAGGATCAATACCTTATACAGCTTTCAGCACTCCTCATGGACATTATGAATGGGTTGTAATGCTATGGATTAAAAATGCACCACAAATATTTCAAAGGCGTATGGATAAAATCTTTGGTCAATTATTAGTTTTATAGCTGTTATACATTGTGATATTCTAGTTTTCTCTAAAAAGAGAAAGATCATAAAGATCTTCTTAGACAATTCGCAGAAATGCTTATGAGCATGGTCTAGTTCTTTCTGAGAAGAAGGCTAAAATACAGAAAATGAGATTGAATTCTTGGGAGTCATAATAGATAGTTATGGTATAAGAATGCAACTCATATACTAGAAAAATTAGACTCATTTCCCGATTGTAATAACTGATAAGAAACAATTACAACATTTCTTGGATGTGTTAATTACGGAAGTAAGTTCTTAAAAATGTAGCAGAATTGAGAAAGCCTTTGCAACAATTATTAAAGAAAATAAGAAGTTCATCTGGGAATATGAACATACTAGAACAATTCAAAGAATTAAAGAACATTTAAGAATTTGCCTAAATTAAACTCCCAGAAAAAAGATAGTTTAGTTATATTTACAGATGCATCTGATATTGCTTGGGGAGCGGTTTTGTTAACTGATAAAGGAGAAATTTGTGCATTTGCTTCAGGAACCTTTAAGAATGCCGAAGTAATTATGATATTAATCATAAAGAGCTCTTGGCTATTAAAAATGCATTTGAAAATTCACCTTATATTACATGGAAAAACATAAAGGTTTATACAGACAATAACAGGTCAAAGCTTTTATATCTAATAAATTTCCCAACACCTCATTATAAAAGGCTCCATAGATGGCAAACGTTTTTTGCTCATTATGAATTTGAAATATGCAGGATCAAAGGTATTAACAATTATCTTGCAGATTTTTAGGAGAGAATATCCAGAAAATATGGAGCAAGCTTGGCAGAGAATAGTAGATATATTGCTATCATTTGAGGAATGATGCAGCACCATCGTTTACAAAAGCTAGATGTTAGTAAGAACATGTTGATATTATGAATCAATTGATCAGGCAAAAGCTCTATTGAAAGACCAGTATAATAACATATGTCTATACGAAAGTATAGAAGATCAGAAAATTAAGATGGATCTAGTGATTCAAGCGAGAGTCCTCATAAGAAGAAGGACCTCCTTTAAAAGATCAAGAAAATACAAAATTCCGAGAGCGAGTCGAGTTTCTAAGACTGTTAAAAATGTCACCTTCTCTAACGAAGTAAAAGAAAGAATACAGAACAGGAGGTTAATCTCCGACCTGATTATTCGCAGTCTGCAAAAAAGTTAAAGAAGTACCCAAGTTCCAATTCATATTGGATACGGAAGATGAAGACGAAAGTCCTTTCATCTATAAAATAACAGAGAAGTCTATTCAACAGAATACCTTGGTGTATAACATAGTTTTACAATTTGAGACCCAATCTTCAAAAGAAACTATGTATGTAGACCATGCAGGATATATCCTAGGGTGCATATCCTGGGAGATCATAATCTGATGATACATACAGTCTATGGACATATGGATTTATTGATACAATTCATCTAGCCCATGACTCTTGGATATGTATTAGCAAGTTCCAGAAATATCAAAGAGATATTCAAAGGAATTCAGAACAGTCAAGAAATAGCATTAAAGAGTGTCTCCATGGCACCAGATTTTGAAATAAAGTTTAATCCATCAATATGGTGATAAAACTAATTTCAAATTCAGAGCCTACTCATTATAATTCAAAGAACAATGGAGACAATGGTGGGCCTGCTACAATAGATAAATGGACACCAAACTCATCAATGGGCTACCAAAGAAGGAAGAGTGGGTTTCATGGCTTACAAAAGTATCTGCGAACTCAGCAAGAGCAAAAATGTGGCAATGCTTTATGAGATAATGAACTGTCATCTTTGAAAACAACTATAGGAAGAGACAACAACAAGATGGTTTGATGACCAGCTCCACTGATACAGAAAATGAAGTGCCATCAAGCGGACCTACAAGGACACTTGTATTAGTGAATTCCATCATGGAAAAGGTGTTTGTGAATTATGTAAAATATCTCTGTGAAATAACGTAAGCCCTTACGTCAAAATTAGAATGACATAAGCGCTTACGCCAAGAGGCATATTGCTCATATCCTTATGTTTATAAATAGAACCTCTTGCTTCAGATGAGGCAGAGGTGGAGGAATAAGTCTGAGAGTTCTAGTGGGAGAAGTAGTTGTATCTTAATAGAGTGAATATGTTTTCATTAAGCAATTCAGAACTTATGGGTGATTCTCTTAAGTTTTGAAAGCTATATCTATGTAACATATCTATATTATGATATAAGAAGAGTATTTTCTGAATAATTTATCTTTTGTCTCAAATCTATCGCATAGTGAGAGTGTAAATCCATAGAAGCCTTTACTGTTGAGCCATGGCAAGCATATTGAGTCGGTTGATTGGTTATTCCGAAGATGACCAGATAGATTCAGTGATTAGAGAACATTTCAGGTATAAAATTCTTACTTCTGATATAAATAGTTATCATAATATATGCTGAGTAGAAAATTCATTTTACGGATGAAAAATTTATGTTTATCCACTTAATCTAGACTATTTCATGTTAATAAGTCATGTTTGAGATTATTAACAGTATTCAATTTGGGATAGTCGTTGAGACCTTTATTAGTTCGTTACAATGAAATATATCCAGATATTTGATAATCCAAATCCGTAAGGATTAGATTCAAGATGAGTATGATAGTATTTAGATTGGTTTGACGAAGAAAGCATTCACATTTAAAAAAATCTTTTAGAATATTAATATTCTCTTAATTGTGATTAAGACCTTTAATTAATGTTAATAATTACTTTAAGATTCACTTTTATTTTCTTGCTTAATGATAGCGTTATGGTATTTTATTAAATTAATCGTTTTAGTTAAAACTAAGCAAAATATTTAAGTTACAGATTATTTATAGAAAGGACCTTCACTTTTTTCCTTTAACAAACCCAAATGACAAGAGGCCCTTGTGCTTCATACACACCGTGATATCAATTTTTTGTCTTATAAAAGGTGGTTAATGACAATTTTGCTTCGGGGGTATGATATCAATTTTTTCGTCTTTTCTTCCCATTTATTTCCCTCTCTTTTTTTTACTATCCACTAATTTTTATTTCTACGCATTTATTTACTTGTTGTTTTAACAATTGTTGAATATATTACGTTATAGAGGGACTAATTTTTCAGTAATTTGTTTTTTTAATTAATATTTTGGCAAAAATAAAATAACACAGTTATAACGAGGTAATTTTAATGATGAAAAACTAAACCAAACCTTAATCTATCGCTTAGAACAGTTGATGTAGATTTCTTGAATAGCAATCGGCTCCTGATCACGAGGGTGGCAAATAATATTCCTGTTTAGAAAGCAGCAACACCACTCGTCAAGGCTGATGAAGACACTACTTTTAACCTTGTTGACGACATAATAAGTGTGGCGAGTAATAGACAAAGATGTGGATAAGAGCATAAGTATCACTGGTACTCCAAAGCAACACGCCAACCTAAATGATCTTGAATGTACACAATCACTGTCATGGCAACATCACAGAAAACAACCGCAAGCATAGTACCAGTTGAAGAAGGTTTCTAGACGTTTTTTGTTCTTCGGATTCTCTCTTTGGTCTACTGATCTGCCACAAGCTAGAGAGCACGGTCTCACACCACCAGCGCCATTGACATGATCAGAAATGCAATTACCAAAAGAGGCATATTGTCCAGGCGTTGACAATTTGCAGTTGTGGGTTGTGGAGTCACACAAGGAGGCTTTGCGCTTGGGATTACTGTTGTTATCCATAATAGAGTCATCCCCTGCACAATATGTTGAGTGTTATGAGTTATCCATAAAGTTACTCGTTCCCTTGTCTCACTTAATGCATCCAAATAATTATTGTTGTTCTTTTTCAATTTAATTATCATTATATTTTTTTCACTAATCATCTTTTTAAACACTTTTTGTATAACTACTTTAAACCCCTTATTTTTCATCGTTTTGGCCTCTTTTCCCCTTTCTCTTCCTTAAAAAAGTCCTTACATTTATTGTGGAATATTTGAAATCTTTAGTTGTTATGTGGTGGTTAGTTTTTTTTTTTTTTTTTTTTTTTTTTTTTTTTTTGAGGAGATTTGGTGGGCTTAGTTAGTAAGTGGGATATGTGATCATATGTTTAATTTTTTAAGTTTCATTATTACTAGTGTTTATGTAGGCTTAATTTTTTGTGTATCATATGCATAGTCATTACAATTGTCATTTAATATATGGAAGTACGTATTGGAATAGTTTCTTGTATATTATGTACTTTCTATTACTCCCTCTATTTTTTTATTTGATGTTTCATACCAATTTGACAGGGTATTTAAGAGTTGATTGAGTTAAATAAAAYAGATGAATAAGCTAGGTTAAAAAAAGTTGAGTACGTTAGGTAAAAGTGAGTGAATGAAATTTTTGGAAAAAAGTAATTTTSGGTGAATATATTGGGTATAGTAATACAAGTTGACTTTAAAAGGGAGTAATTCAATAATGTTAGAATAAATAAAGTAGTAAAGAGTAAAAAAGTTATTTTTATATTTGTTTGGAGCAACTAATTGAAAACATCCAAAAATGAAAAGTGAAACAACTAAAATAAATGGATATATCTTAGTAGCAAATTAGGTCTATTTTATCTTTCTCATCTTTAAGTTGCACATGGTATCCAAACTAAACTAAGTTCAATCTTAAACAAAATTTTCCCATCTCTATTATATAAGGAAAGGGGGAGGTTGTGGTGGTGTCACCCTAAAATTACCACCCTACCCCCCTCCCTTTGCCAAATTATAATTACAAGCCATCATTCAAAAGAAAATTACTACGTTCAAAATACTTGCCTAAAAGATCAATATAAAAAAAATAATTAAATGCAACTATTAAGGAAATAATCAATTAACTGCAAAAATCAACGAAATATTATTACACAACTCAAGAAATCTCATATTAAGAACAAACATTGCATATTATACGTTATACAATAGGCTCATTAGATATAAAAAATTGCAATACTAATAACAGTTAATTTTCATGGAGTTCAATTTTTCAGTAATCAACCAAATTAGTATGAAATAAAAACAATAAATTTAAGATCTTAGTTTAGAATTTTTAAAGAACACTATTGCTGGAGAAATTGGTGAGCAAATTTTATTCTATAWAAAAACAGTAATTTATTCGCAATGACGAAAATTATTTATTAAAATTGTTCACATTGGCGAAATTTTGTAGTAAAAGAATTGAAAAAAATTCAACATTGACAAAAAACCAACATTTTTTAACAACGAAGTAAAAAAAAGTAAAATTTTAAAAAATGAATGACAATGATTTTCATATCAGTTTAAAAAAACTCGACACAAAAGATCTGCTAAAAAAATAAGATAAGAAAAAGTAAACAACTTCCTATTATTATATTTTATATTCAATTAGATCTACTGTTGGATCTACTAAACGTTACAAGAGGGGGGTGAATTGTAACTTAAAGAAACTTGAGCTTTTTGCGGAATGAAAAAATGAAAAATTGAAACAAAAAATGAAAAATGAAAAAATAGGCACTTGAAAAACAAAATTGACTTTTGTTATCCAAAGAAAAAATTAAAAAAATTTAAAAATAATGACTGACAATGATTTTCATATTAGTTTAAAAAAAATCGAGACAAATAATCTGCTAAAAAAATACATTATAGTTAATGAAGAGTAAAAAACTTCCTATTATTAAGTTTTATTTTATTTTCAATTAGATCTGTGCATTGTTTAAAATATAAGCCACAAATGTTTCTCAAGAAAAATCAGTAAAATCTAATGAAATTTTCGAAAAACAATCACTGACAATGATTTTCACAAATTAAACTCAATGATTTATGCTAGAAAAAGCATGTTGCAATTAGATAGCGAGTGCATGCTGCTTTTTAAGAAGATCACCTAAACAACACGGTTTTGCATATACTCTAGTTAACAACTTCATGTTATTCATCTTTGTATGCACGTTAAGTTTCTCTTTCAGAACAAAAACAAGTCCACAATGCATTCTAAAGCGTAGGAAGCCAAACTTTCTACAATAGTTATATGTATGCCAAAAAAATTGCACGCATCATGTGTATAAAAGGCTAGTAATCGTTTGTGATATGTCGTAAAAAAAATGAATTATGAGTTGTGAGATTTTAGTTTGAAACACTGTACGTATGTCGACAAATAATGTCACACAAATTTGTCAAAAATCAATTTTAATTATTAAACGTGAAAAATATCTTCTTGAAACTGTAAAACTGCAAAAAAATTGGAACAACAATAGTTCTGRGTAGTGATGACAGCGGTCAGATCTGGACCGGATCCTACTGGATTTAGATCCAGATTGATTTTTAGAGGAGGATTCATATTCGATCCATATTCATACGATATTTTTTAAAGGATCTATATCCATATCCGATGGACCCTATAGATACGAGTCTAAAATAGGTCCAAAACGGATCCTAATATAATGTGCATCATTTTGCCTAATTTGCCAAAATAAATAATATTTAAAGTGACCAAACCAATATAAGATGTTTCATCCAATTAAATCAAATAATTAACTAACTTGAATTTGAATACTATTATCGATAATCTATCATACTACTTGGCATGTCACACTTAAAAGTAAAAGAATTAGAACTTTCTTACCAGATTTATTTTTATTATGTAGTAGAGGAAGATGGACAATGAGGTTACTAGATTAAGCTCTTTATTTAACCACTAAATTAATAGTAAAATAAAAATATATAATCATTTTAAAAAATATTTAAACGAAACTGGATCGGGATCCAGTTGCCATACCCGGATCCAGATTCGTTTCCTTGCCCAAGATCCATATCCACCCCATATTCGATGGGTCCTAAATTTTAGGATCCATATATCTGCAAAAATGGATATGGGTCCTCGGATCCGAAGCAGACCTCGGATATGGGTCCTCGGATCCGGAGCAGATCCAATACCCGTTTCCATCACAGCTTGTGGGATATTGTTGAGTGTGGGTATGAGGAATCAAAAGACTTTTCGACGAAACCAAACTAAAAGTTGCCTGAAATTAATAMAAAGGATACAAAAGCATTGTTTTTTTATCCTATCGGTTGTGGATGATGATATATTTTCGCAAATTTCCTCCACAAACGCAGCCAAAGAAGCTTGTSAAATTATCAAGGATGAATATACTATTGATAAAAAGGTAATCGGTGTTAAATTACAATTCCTACGTTCAGAATTTGAGTCAATGCAAATGAAAAAAATTAAATCAATTTGAGGTATTTTTCAAACGTATCCACAATTGTAAATCAAATGAAGTCTTATGGTAAGTAAATTAGTAGTCCAATTTTTGTAAGTAAAGTGTTGAGAAGTCTAAAACCTAATTTTAATCATGTCATTGCTACACTCAAAGAGTCCAAGGATTTATGTAAATGTATGTTTGAGGAACTAATGTATTCTCTTTTATCGCATGAAATACGAACTAAAAGAATATATGGATGAGGAATTAGACGACAAAACTATTTAAGTTAAAGAACAAGAATGGGATTTGTAGTCGCGGTCGTTGTCGAAATAGAGATTAATGTGGTCGTGGTTATGGTCGTAGTACGTAGCGATTATGGTAGTAAATCAAGTGGCGGTCGTGATCAATTTTAAGGACCATGATCTTCTATGGGTAGCATCCAATACTATTGCAGTATATATGGTCTTGAAGAAGACCGTTTTTGGACAAGCAAAGAGATGATCAAGAGAAAGCTTGTGTTGCAAAGAAAGAGAAGAGGTGAACAAATTGTATGTTTTGCAGTAGCGTTTATGGTTGTGTATGTCGTGGAAGAATTTAAATCCCAATGTGGTTATTAGTCATGATGATGAGCCGAATCGAGCTCGAGTCTAGCACTTGAGTACCTTGGAATTACTTAAGCTCAACTCAAGCTCAAAAACTCACGAACATGATCTAAAAATTGTGCCAGAGCTTAAATTTTTATTATTTTCTCGAGCTTGAATCGAATGTAGATAAAAAATTCGAGCACAACTCATCATAACTCGAAATAAGTAGATCTCAACAAGAATCTTGTGTTGCTTTTGTAACATTCCGATCCCGAGTCACATTTTTTTCTCAAACTTAATGTGAGAATGTTAGTTTGTGGACTTTTTTAGCAATGAAAAATTTTGTGTTACTTTAATAACAATGCATACCCACATTTTTTTAAAAAAGACTTCAAATTGTGAAATGGAAATGTGGGACTTTCTATTACCATTATTGTTCCCTTATATGACTTGCATTTTACTCCACCACATTATAACTTTTCAATGTGGTATAAAGTTGTTTTACCTTGTATTTTTAACTTAGTTTTATGACTTTGCACAACCTTAAACTTTAGCATATTTTTTACAATTATAATTATACAAACCATCAACATTCCAACATTAAAGCTACAATGTTTTATGACAGTTTTCCTCAAACAATGTTTTAGAAAGCAGTTTTTCGCAAATACAGACTTTTTTGTTGCAGTTATAAACAAATTTTCCTATTTATTATGCATATCAAGACTCCTAGGTTTTTATGAATATATATTGTTAGAGTGTTGTTCATATTTAAGTTGGAAGATTTGCATGCATGACTCCCTTTTGTCGGAATTTAGTATCAAATGCCACATTACTCTATTCTCGTTTTTAATATAGGTGGTTCCTTTTTTAAACCTATGACGGTCCATTAGCTATGTAAATAGGTGGTTCCCTATTTAAACTTATGATGGTCTACTAACAATTTTACATGATATTCATTCTATAATAAAGAATTGGGTAAACATAACTTGTGGAGAATTTGTTTGGTGTGACTTGTATTTTGGTTTGTATAAGGAGTATTAGGAGTTGTTTTGTGACTTGTTTTATCAAGTCGAATTCGTTCGGTGAAGAAGACGGAACCCTGGTCGGGTACTATTATATATGCCCTGACATGTTTTGGGTACTTGTTGTGAAGATGTGCAAAGGAAAGCGCACCCGGGCGGGAGGAAGCAGACCCGAGCAGGTATTAGCAGCCGCGGGCGGGTGGTCAACCCCTTGGGCAAGTACGCGATGCAACAGGCAGCAACAGCTGTTTGCAAGACCACACACCTGGGCACGGGTCTGCTCTCCCCCGTGTGGGTCTTGGACATGTTTGGCTTTTTTTCCTTRAGCTTCACACAAATACCAATTGATATCTTCGTAATATTCCTTTGTTGCTTTGACATTAATTAAGTCAAAAGATATATTTTCTTTCTCTCACACACACACAGATATATACATATACATATATACATATATATTTTGGAATTAATATATTCTTTGTTTTGTTCATCTATCTTCGTATATCTTTGTTATACTTTGAAAATCTTTTGTACTCCCTATAAATAGATGGTTAGAGTTAAGTCTTAATTAAGCTTTAAGCCTTTTGTCATTCAAGTTACTTTTGTGAGGAAAACACCTTGAGAGCGTTTGCGAGTTAATTGTTGGGAAATTACCAATCTCTCAATAGTATTCCCTTTCATTTTCCAAAGTAAACATATTCGTACAGGGCAGAAGGACGTAACTATCGCATTGATTGTCAACCTTGTTAAATTTTGGTGTGTTCTTAGTGTTGTCTTATTTGTTTCTTATTGTAATTTTTTCGATTTTGGAGCTTCCGTCATAAGAAAYTTGGYAATAGAGCGGGATCTACGATTCGGGAAGATGAACACTATGACCGTGAAGATTGAGAATTTTACGGGTAGGAATTCTTTTAGGCTATGGCAGATTAAGATGTAAACCTTGTTGAAGTAACAAGGTATTTGGAAGCCTTTGGTCGAGAAATCAAAATATTCAACTACTTTGAGCGCAATGAAATTAGAGCCAATGGAGGAGAGGGCTTACTCAACCATATTGTTGTGTTTGGTAGATGATGTGATCACAGAAGTGTCGGATGAGATGTTGGCTTTGGGTTTGTGGTCCAAATTGGAGAGTCTATACATGACGAAGTCTCTCACAAACAAGTTGTTATTGAAACAACGGTTGTTTGCTCTGCGAATGCAGTCATGTACGCCTTTAAGGAAACAACTTAATAATATTTACTTGATTTGCATAATATAGATGTTCAGATTGAAGATGAGGACGCTGTTTTGATTTTGTTGGTTTCTTTGCATGCTTCTTATGAGAATGTTGTTGAGTTGTTTGTGGTGTGTAATGAAATTGCGACTCTAGAAGAAGTGAAATCTGCACTTTATACTAGAGAGTTGTGCCATAAGGCAGTAATGAATGAAAGTGGTATAGATTCGGGGTTGGATCAATTGTTAGTAATTCGGTCAGTGAAAATAGTTTTAACTCCGAGAAGAATAAAAATTTGAAGAGTTTGGGTAATGAAACTAAGAATGTATGCAACTATTGTAAAGAATCCGATCATTGGAAAAATAAATGTCCTAAAAATCCCAGGAATAGTTCCAATGCTAACATTGTACAAAAGAATTCAGAATATGATTCGTAATAAGATTTAGACTTAACTATTAGTGGTGCGAGTCAGTCTGCGAATCATTGGGTGTTGGATTCTGGTTATACTTTTCATATGTGTCCTAATCGTGAATTGTTTACTTGTATGTCTACAGGTATTAGTATGGAGGTCGTTTCTAGGGCGATTCGAAGGTCAAAGATCAACCATGTTGGGGTATCAGTGGTGCGGGAAAGTTGATGTTAGTGTGTTATCCTAAGTGAAAGAGAACCAAAAGTAGCCTAACTAAAAGACCATAAAGAAGTAATCATATGCTAGAGTGAGGAAGCTAAAAGGTAACCTTCATAGTGGATTGTGAGGGTTTCCGAACACATGATGAATTATACGATGCTGAGTAGTGTTAGTGGAGGATTGTCTGAGTTTCGCACCTTTTTAAGTCATTTTGGTTGTTATTGTTGTGTGCATTGGGAGGTTGACCTGGCGGGGTGTGCAAATTTTCTTTCATGGAACAGGATATTTTGAGGGAGACCCGGCCGGGTGGTAGTGGACCCAACTAGGTCCAAGGGCCTTCTTATTTTGGGCTTTGGTTTTGACCCGTCCGGGTGGTTGTGGACTCGACCGTGTCCGTGTTTTGTCTTTCTAGGCTATAGGGGAAAATTGTCCGGGTTAGGGGGTCACCCGCCCAAGTACCGGGCCTTTTTCTTTCTACGCTTTGGTTCTCCTCCTCTCGCACCCACCCGGGTTTGGGGAAATCTGCCCGGATCTGTCTTATTGCCTTTATCTTCTACCTAGCTAACTTAATAAATACCCCTTTGTGAGATTTTATTTCGCGTTTTTTTTCATATTCTAAAAATCCTAAACGCTGAAAACACTTAGAGACAAAGTATTGAGTAGTTCTTGAGGATCGGAACTTCATCCACAAGTTCGAGTGCAAGTTCTTAGGGCGTTGTGTTAACCTTAGTGGGCGTTCCATCATGGAATCTACACTCTGTGTTGGTAGTAATTGTTTCTAAAGTAGTCGATTTCATACGACATCACATCAATCGGTAATTCGTTTTGTTTATCTATTGTTTTCTGTTCTTAATTCAAATTGATTGACTTGATTCAAATTGATTGATATTCTGTGATCTTTTATTTCCTACACGATGCTTGTACTTTGTCCCACCAGTAAGTAATTTTTAGGCTTTTAGCTCTACCACTGTTTATATTGTTAGTTTTCAAAGTTATCAAGATTCCAATAATTTTAAACAATATTTTATCTTTCATATTCCTAACTACTTTCTTAATGAAAATCAAGTCCACTACTCCATTCCTTCGCATTTCCCGATCCGTTATACAAGTCACGTGGGAGCTAGGCCTGTCAATTCGGATCAACAGTTCAGTTATGGTTGAACCCAAACAGTTCAGTTTAATACAGTTCAGTTCAGTTCAGTTGATAACAGTTCAGTTCAATTCAGTTTGACCAAGTTCAGTTCAGTTCAGTTCAGTTTTGGACGGATTGAAACAGTTCAGTTTAATACAGTTCAGTTCATTCAGTTAAACGAAGTTCAGTTCAGTTCAGTTCAGTTTTGTTGGTATCGTTCAGTTCAATTCAGTTAAAACGAATTTCAGTTCAGTTCAGTTCATGTTTGGTTGGTATTCGGTTCAGTTCAATTCAGTTTGACCAAGTTCGGTTCAGTTCAGTTCAGTTTGGGCGGATTGAAACAGTTCAGTTTGGTACAGTTCAGTTCAATGCAGTTAAAATAAAAGTTCTGTTCAATTCAGTTCAGTTCAGTTTTGATTGATAACAATTCAGTTCAATTGGTTGAAGCAAAATCCATTCAATTCAGTTCAGTTTTGGTTGGTATCGGTTTAACTCAAGTCGGTTCGGTTCGTTTTGGTTGGTAACTTAGTGTCGGTTATGAGAACAAGATAAATGTCATTGAGTTATGAGTATAAGATGTCAAAGTCAATTAATCAACTCTGTATAAGAGATCAAAGTAAACTCCATATGATATCGAAGTTAATTATTATGATGCTTTACGACAATACATCTCTTAAGGAGATAAATGATTGTATCAACAATCTAATAATGATAGAGTTTCATACATTAGCATGAAAGAGCATATTAGATGTTTGATGTGGTAGGTTATAGTTGATTTGTTAGTTGATATCTTAATGTCTACATTTTATATGATGATTGAAGAGCAAGAGTATCTAATTCGATTAGTCTTAGAATGAAGTTTCAAATAGCAATCACTAACTTAAGTTTTGTTCACTTTTTTTTTGAATTTTTTAACTCTCTAGTGATGTAATGATGTTAATGAAATGAGATCAAAGTTGGATTGATAGGTTGCAAGTTGCAACTTGCAAACAACAATACTTATGAAGTTATAAACTTATAAAATCTGATTTGCTTTGTAAAATTATCCTTAATGTTAAAAAGAGTGTCCTTTTAAATCTCTATAAACTTGTTCATAGTATGAGCAAATTTCAATAATTGATTCATCAAATGTTATAAGAAATAACAATGGAAATATGTATTTACGTAACATACGGTAATCATAATATACTTTATCATCTTTTATGTGTCATTAGTTTATTACCCATTAACCTTAACATTATCCTCATATCAAATTCAATTTACTTATTTTTCATTAATTAACTCTATCTATAATCTCCCTCAAAAAAAATAAAATATGTCTATCTCAAAATCTCAACAAATTACTTTATATCTTAAATAATAACAGTGTAAAATTACTAATTAATAAAGTTATAATTCTCTATATTTATTTGGTTTATTTTAGTTTTTATTCAATTAAATTTAGTTTCATTTTGTTTTAGTTCAGTTAATCACAGTTCAGTATTAGTCTATTTCAGTTTTAGTTTATATATTCAATTTAATTAGGTTTCAGATAATTCTTATGTTGTCAGTTAAGTTCAGTTTCAGTTGATTCACGGTTCAGTTAATGTTCAGTTTTCAGTAGTTAATTCAGTCAGTTAAGTTTCAGTTTCTAAAGTTAGTTCATGTTCAAAGTAATCAGTTCAGTTAATTTCAGTTTCAGTTTTATTTTAACAGTTAATTTCAGTTTTTAAACAGTTGATTTCAGTTTCAGTTTATTCRGTTCAGTTACAGTTCAGTTTCAGTTTTATATTATCARTTAAATTCAGTTTCACTTTGACTCAGTTCAGTTAAGTTCAGTTACAGTTCATTTCAGTTCAGTTAATTCAGTTATATATGCAGTTTATTCAGTTAAATAATCAGCTTGATAACCAAATTGACAGCCCTAGTGGGAGCCCATAGTTCAATTCCCTAATTCTATTTTTTTGGTCTATACGTACTTTGGTCAATATTTTTGCAACAAAAAAAATATATTTGGGTTTATATTTTGCTTTTATTTTTATTTACCGGAACTTCCGCACTTTTACACTTTTATCTAATGTTAGTTATTTTTGATTTATTTTTCTAGCAGAGTAAATWTCAAACGACAATTACAATAGAATTTAGTAACAATCAAACAATGATAACAGTAAAAAAGGGAAAATTTCTAGTCCATATCTCTATTATATAAGTGAAGGGGAGCAATGGTGTCCCCCTATGAAATTCCAATTCAACCCTTATACTTAACTATTATTACAAAACAAACATTATTTATTTCTATGCATAAACTTGCCAAATTTAATATTCAATCATGTAAAATTCAAAAACACAATTAATGCATAATCCTAAAATAATGTTTGACAAAAAAAAATGAGGAAACTTACTACTGTATTAACCAAAAAAAGACACAGTGAAAAAATTCCTATTTTATTTCAATTGCAACAAAACCTTTTATTTTTATTTATTACTTTTTTTTACATAAAAAATTCCATTAGTTAGAGTATCACAAATTTCATAATTATACGCTTCTAATAATCAAGTACATAATTAATTGTTCACTGGAAAATAAAATACTAAATGCTAATAACAAACATCTCATATTACATAGTACATGATAAATCACATTAATATAGAGTTCTTATTGTGAAAAAAATTTATAATTATTATGTAATAGAGATTACTAGTAATATTATTTTTTTCTAATATTTTCTTTATATTTAAAAATAATGGTGCAAAAATTAAAATTTAATGTATTTCGTATACAAAATCATGCACGCATCGCGTGCAAAGAATACTAGTAGGATATGGATTTAAGACGGATATATAATGACAAATTTGTGAATATTTACAACTTATACCCATATTTCACATGGATAACCTAACTAGAAGGAAAAAAATCACAATTTAGCCACTAAATATCATTGTTAAATCTATATCCTATATGAACTAGATATTCTCCGCAAAAAAAAGCCCTAATTTCCTTGACTCAAGTCTGCCTTCCTCCTAAGGCGAGTGGGGGATTGGAATATCCTTTCCCTCCCAGATTGGARCAAAGCTATTATTTGTCGAATTCTGTGTGATATGGCCAAGAAGACAGATTGTTTATGAGTTAGATGGCTACACACTTCAACCCAAAGAGTTGCTCGTGGTCATTAAAGAAATTACTATAATACAGAAAGATCATTGATAGTACCGGAGGCTGGGAAAAATGTAAAAAATAATAAWAAAAAAGCGTGGTTTAGCATTGTCTCTCTATGTGGTTTGATAAGCCCAAAAATTCCTAAAGTAGCGTGGAAAAGGACTATATGTAACAACTAGGGCTGTGCAAAACGATTCCGATATTCCGGTACGGTATACGAATTTTTTTTTAGAAAATTCGGACTTCCGATCCGGTTTTTTAAAATTCGGAAAAACCGGACCGGATATCCGGTTTTTGAATTCGGAAACCGGACCGGATCCGGAATACTATTTATCACAATTCGGATATCCGATTTACGAATTATTGGGTTCACATTCTAAAAGCCCAATTCATTTTATACAATTACTTTCACAATTATTGCCTTATTGAGTTATTGGGCCTTAGTGAAACGGCTTGAAATCCTCACTCAATGTCACGAATGAAACTAGAAAGGCAGAAACCCTAACTCGCCTCTCAGACTTCTCACTTTCTCAGTCTCTCTCTCTCTCACGAAATCACGAATGAAACCCTAACTAAGTCACTATCACTCCCTCACGACTCGTCATCTCCGTTGGTCGTTGTTCATCATCTCCGTTGGATTTATACYCTCCAAAAGGTGATGCTTCAAAGAATATTGTCCTACATTGATAATTTGACAATATTCCTTCTTGTTTATTAAAGGGAAGGTGCAAGAGGTAGTAATGGGTATTCCCACGCACACTACCGGTGTTAGCCCGTCTCGAGCTCGTGTTCGTGGTGCGGATGTGGGTGTAACCCGTTTTTATACCCGACCCTTATTCTTAGGCCGAACATCAATTGCTGTGTAACGTTCATATTTGAGTTCTTTTCGTTACATAATTGATTGCATATTTATTCCTGTCATATTTTCCATCAAGAATATTCCCTTACTTAACGGCTTAACGACATAATCTTCAACCTTCCTCCATATATATATCGCTTCTCTGATTCATTCAAGATACACAGAAAACATTCATTCATTATTCTCTCACAAAATTGCAAACACATATTATTTTCTTCTCTCCCTTTGGTCATTGTTCGATACGTTCTCAATCCGCCTCTTTGCAATACACCATGGAGACGGAGGCCATGTATCCATAGGCGTCGATCGCCGTGAGGCCGTGTTTATAAGTATGGGGAAAATTCAACTTTAGGGTAGTGATTTCGGTTATGCCACACATTTCAGATAAGTTAATCCATTAGATAGTATTCATACTTCACACAATCTAAAGTCTAATTTMTGTAATTATAATGGTTGTTATTCCTATAGTTGTTCCACTAAGCAATCCTTTTATTCCTGACATGTCTAAGATGGATCCTTTTGATGAAAAAAATTATAAGATGTATGTGGTCTAATTAAATAGAGTTCTTTTTGGGTTAGATTGGAGTTGAATATGCCCTTACTGTTGATGTTGCTCCAATTGATTCCGTTTGGGACTTTGATAAGGATAATAAGACTTGTCGTGGGATGTTGTTGCACTATATGATTGGTCCTTTATATCTTATATATAGCAAGTTTAAGAATGCCAAGGAAATTAAGGATGCTTTGAAATCGAAAAATGGAAGTGATTACTATGAGACTAAGAAATATGCTTGTATCCATTGTTAAGGTTTTAAAATGCCTAATGACAAATCTAATCTAGATCAAGTGCATGAATATGAGACTTTATGAGCTGATATTATTATTGTGAGTATGAAGATCTATAAGACTTTTCAAGAAAACTGTATTCTTGAAAAGTTACTATCTTCACGGGAGGGATATGTCCATTCCTTGAAGCACAAGCTAAAGGATTTTATTCTTCAAGAACTAGTGTTGCATATCAAGATTCAAGAGTAGAAAGGTTGCATTTTAAAGTTAAAACTCATGAACATTCTTCCTCTACTTCTAATCTTGTTAAATCTAAGCCTGCAGGTATATTAAAGGAATACAAAGAAAAGGGTCCAAACCAATCCCATGGCACCAGCAACAAGTTCAACAAAGACAAGGAGACCACCCCAAAGCGATAATTCAAGGGCAATTGTTTCACTTGCCGTGAGTTTGGACATTATGCTAAGGAGTGTCAAAAAGGGCATGAATATTGGTTATGATACTAACAGTGCTGCTTAGAGGTTTTATACTTAAAGAGAGATCTAGCTTTCATTCAATCAAATAGTTTGGAGATGATGAGTTATTTGAGCTTGTCTTTCCAATGAAATAGGATGTACATTATTCTTTAGCTCATACTTCTACTATTGTTTC
The DNA here is from genome assembly GCA_008642245.1 of Bassia scoparia. Taxonomy (NCBI): domain Eukaryota; kingdom Viridiplantae; phylum Streptophyta; class Magnoliopsida; order Caryophyllales; family Amaranthaceae; genus Bassia; species Bassia scoparia. The sequence continues at coordinate 173,570 of SNQN01000165.1, forward strand.
ATCCTCACAACCTTATCTTGCATCTTCTAGTGAAGTTGTAGAACCTAGAAGAAGCAACAAGGCTAAAACTAAGATCAATTTTTCACCTGAGTTTATTACTTCTTTTCTTACAGAAGAAGGTTGTGTAAATGAACAGGTGGTAACTGTTTCTGTTTTAGAAGACAATCCTAGGACTTATAAAGAACCCTTGTGTTTTGTTGCGTCTAGTGTTTGGCTAGAGGCTATAAACAACAAATTAAAGTCAATTATTAGTAACAACACTTGGGTTTTAACGGACCTCCCCAAAGGGGCGCAAACCATTGAGTAGTAAGTGGGTATTCAATAAGAAACTTAAATCTAATGGTTCAACTGATAAATACATAGCAAGGCTTGTGGTGTGTGGTAACCACCGTTTAGACTTTTTTTTATACCTAGCTACTCTCTAGTGACTAAAGTAGCTACTATTAGAGATTTAATTGTACTTGCATCTATTCATAAACTTCATGTGCATCAAATGGATGTTAAAATTGTTTTTTTTAATGGTGATTTGTAAGAGAAAATTTACGTGAGGCAATCAGAAGGTAAGGTGTGTAAATTGATCAGATTATATGGTCTAAAAAAGGATCCAAAGAAATGGTATGACAAGTTTGATCAAACTTTTACTTCTGATGGTTTTTATATTAATGATTCTGATGCTTGTATGTATTCCAAAAGTGATCAACTTGGTTGTGTTATCATATGTCTATATGTGGATGATATGTTAATTTTTAGAACCAATATAAACATAGTTAAAGAATTGAAACAAGGCGTGCGACCTACCATTGGAAAACTCTTTGAACAAACTTTCACCTGCAACATTAAAGATCTCAACATTCCCAGTAGTTTGAGGTGATATTTCTCGTTGCAGTTGGCCTTTTGCACTCCAATGAACTACTTTATTCTTTAAGTATCTTGGTAGTGGTCTTGACTTCAACAAATCTCCCCTCAAGATCACTGCCCTTAACTCCTTGAATCCACTTACACAAACATACAAAAGGCTCTCATGGGCTTGTACTCTCATCTAGCTAACACCAAAGCAAGGTTTAGCAACTAGCACCTTACCACGCACTATTGAGCAACGACACTACTTTAGTGTGTAACTAAACTAGATTACAATTAAATGACTACAAGAGATCTCATGGGTTTGCACTCTCATCTAGCTAACACCCACACAAGGTTTAACTACTAGTACATAACCACTATTGAGCATCCACAATGTGTCAACGAATCATGCCGCCAAACCCTCAAGTATGGAGGATGGACTTTCGACCCAGGACCACGCCTTGAACCGYCACCGATAACACCAACATTTACACTTCAATGAGGTTTTTCTCTACACTTCTTCATATGTGTTTGTTCAACACTAACAAAGAACATCCTTCCTCAAATACTCATGAAGTTACTCACATAAACTCGATGAACATTCATCCTTAACCTTCAACTTCTTTTCGAAGAACCACAACATGATCACAAGCTTTAACTTCTTATCATGGCATCCATGGTGCTACTTGTTGTCTTGTTGTGATTAATACTTCCCCTCTACTTCCAATACAAAGATGTGATCATCATCTTCCCCCTCGATTTAGGCATAAGATGTCTCCCCCTCCTCTGTTTTATTAATCTTCAAGACCCTTCTTCAATACGTAGACATCCGCTACAATCTGCTCATACCTCTACTTCTAATTATGTGTTGATTGTACTCTCATCCTCCAACACCATTTATCTAAATGTGGAGCTACTAAAACAACATCACCACCATCTACCAACCACCACTACTACTACTACCATCGCACCATGCACGGAACATCCCATATGATAACCACAACATCAAAAGGACTTTCGATAGAAGTTTGCATCTTGTACCGCTGCTTGCACCACCCTCAACTACTCAGATCAGCATCGTTTAATTCTTTACTTGTACGGACACCCTCACATCCCACCTTGAGGTCTACATTGTCCTCCCTCACTCTAGCGCACTTCTACTAGTTTGTGGTCTTCTAGTGATACTACTTTTAGTTCTCTTTCATTTAGTGCACTAACCTATACTCATCCGCACCTCTTCTCTTTTAGGTCTACAATGTTTTTGATCTTTGGCCTTCAAATCATCCCCGAAACAAACTTTACTCTGAAACCAATTTCTTATTGAAACGTGGCTCAAAACCAAGCTAAACAACACACAAATATCTAAGAACAACAAACCACAACACAAGCACTTTAGATTGAGTTTTAGATACAAGCACTTTACAAGATACAACACAAGCACTTTACCCTCTCAAAGACAATCTTACATATTGACTTTGAGATAAAAAAAAATCGCAATTTCAAACACTCCTGATAAGCTTCATAAGCTCTCTAGTGTTTCCCCTCACAAGATACAACAAGCACTCTCTCTCTTGTGTTTGCTCTCAAACCTTAATTAGATTGAGTGATGTTTTCTCTCAGATCACCTCACTTTGGTTGTGTGACCACTCCACTTGTGACCAGTGATGAGTGATTCTACAACAAGTCACATGCTATAGCTTACATAGCACTCTACTACTTTTTGGCTTATATTCTTCGAGCCAACTACAAAGTGTACTAAATACACTACCACAAAAGCAATCGACATTAGTTCGTGGGTTTACTATGCATCGAAGAAAAATCMCTAAACGAGTGATATTATATTTTCATATTTTGTCAGTTTATTACGATCTACGTACAGCATATTTAAAAACACAAGATGCATTAGTTGATATGTAGTCACATGTATGTCACGTCCTAGGAAAATAAAGAAGACGATGAAGATGTCAAATAATAATGAAGAAGAGATACTGTAGATGAAATTACCAGGAGACTGAAGGCAGAGCCGAAAGCAATGGTAAGGAAACGACCGAGATAAGAATCAGCCAATAAAGCACCAACAAGGGGTAAAAAATTGGTAGCAGCAGTCCAAAAGAAAATCAAGTTTTGGCCCTTTGCCAAGCTCATCTTGTAATCCTTCATCAAATAAACTATCATGTTTGGTGTCAACCCATAACTTGCTACCTTCTCAAATGACTCATTTGCTGCCATATATTTATATAATTCCATCATTATAATCAACAAAACACACAGTCAGTAAGTAACTAGTTAACTAATTACCTATGATGCAGGGAACTGTGATCAAGGTATTCGTCTTTTGTTTGGAAGATCGTTCATCTTCGTCACGATCACTACTTGCCTCCATTATTTGCAAGATCCAGATGGAGTTGCTAAACTTTTTTTGTTTTGTTTTTCAACTAAAGAGACTATGGAGAATATATATTTATTATGAAACCTAACATCACTTTGACATTACGACAAAAGCACGAAATGCCATATTTATTTGATGCTAGATTTGGTGCGTGTTAGAATATGACTTTAAMTGTAAAATAATTTATCACATACAACAGGTAATGGCCAACCCAAAAATTTGTCCACCAGGGACAATTTTGATGATTCAACTTAAATTTATTTATTATCAATATTTTGTACACAATTTTTAAAAATCGACTACACACTCAGTTGCGTCCATTGTTAATTTGGTATTTTAAATCATTGTTTTTAACTAATCTAAAAAATCGGCTATTTCAACACTTTTAAAATAGAGATACGTGATTTAATTGTTCAATTTTTAAATTTTATATGTTATATATTGTATTAATTGATTGACTTTTGAAAATAAATTGTATAAAATGAGTATTAATTAGTCTAAATTAGTTGAATTTAAGTTTTTGCTAATTGATAGAATTTTTCTTTTTTCCTTTGTTTATTAATGATTAACAATCTAATTATTTCCTATGTATTTCAATTGATTGAATAGCTATTTTGGTAAGTTTATGTATACATTGATTGTGTATTGTGTAATTTTCATAAGTTTAAAGGGTAAATTTAGAATTTCATAGAGGGGACACCATTGCTTCCTCCTTCACTTATGTAATACTAGTTTTTATGTGAACGCGATGCGTGCTTAGACGTATAAAAATGGTAATATTTCATTAAAAATGATTATATAAAATGTATTAAATTAAAATGTTTCTAACTAATTAGCAATACAATTTATCTGAATTGTAATGATTTTGTAAATAAATGTAACATGAAATTCAATATTATATCATATGTGTTTCAATTCAATCTGGACTAATGTTCACTGATTTAGCTTTTGTACTAATTAAGTCACATAATAAATGAAATTTCGATTTTAAATCTCATAATAAGTAAAAGGGTAGTTTAGGCACTTCAATTCAAAAAAAATTTAACATTCATTAAGGTTATAAAGGTCATTTAAGAGGGGGGGCACCATCTTCCTCTTCCCTTCCCTTATATAATAGAGATAGATTAATGGATTAAAGTTTAATTTAGAATGATGTTTGAATTAATTTTTAAAATCCAATTCATTAAGGGTAATATTGTAAGTTCATGGGACACCATTGCTCCCCTTGGCTTATATAATAGAGATTTTTAAAAATTGGTTTCTTTAATTTGTGTCTGCATTTTAATACCTGAACACAGAAAAGAGATAAAACAATGGCAATCAAGATAACCTTTTTTGAAAAAAATTTGATCTTTCTTTTACCTAAGAAACTGATTGTTTTAAATATCCGTTCTCTTTACTTTATCTTTTCCTGTTTTTTATGGAAAGTGGGGGACAATGGTCCTCTTTGTTCGCTCGTGGATCCGCCACTAACAACCGGTTTTCTTTTCCGAGTGTATGAAAAAAAAAATGTTTATTCTAATATGAATAAAGGAAAATAGATATTTATCTTAATCATTTTAGTTAAAATGACCAATTTTTTTACAATTGAATGTATCACCATATTCACCAACTGTATAACTATTGTCAAATGATTGTTCGTGGATCAAACATACACAAGTTGTTGTAACTGTTGACGAATTTTCTTCTACTGCTTTTTGTAGATAAATTTATTCCATTTTTGTTATCTTTTAATAGAATCTAACTTATCAAGCATAAATTCCAAACAACAATAACTCGCATTTGCAAATTTCACGGGTATAAAATTACGATCGTGTTTCTCTTTTAAGTGTTTGGATTGGAAGCATATACCTTGTTTCTTGTAGTTGTGTACTACTAGGGTTGTCAAATCGGATTGTCGGTACAATTTTGGGTTAATGCAAACAACTTGAGTTTATTTCGAGTTAGGCTTCAACGGGTTGTTGTGTTAACAGAACAGTCCAATTCAGTTTAGTTCGGGCTAATTTCATTGACGGGCCAAACAGTTTACTTATTTCAAAAGTAGTTCATTYCGGCCTCATGACGTTAGCGGTCGGGACGAAATCAGGTCGATCAAAAAGTGGTTCACGCAATTCGAGTAAACTCCCACAAACGGTTTGTGCTCGGGTTAACATATTCGAGTTATTTTCTGACTTGATTATATTGTGCCCTTTTTCATGTTAAYATTGTTTTCGAATGATTTCAATTGTGATTTAATTATATTCTTTATCGGTTTGTGTCTTCATGTTAAGTAGTTTTAAGTTTGTTGATTGATTTACGTTAGACTTGATGAAATATTACATAAGATGTTTTAATATTAAAGTTATACAGGTCAGGTGTTTTAGCTAGGTTTAGTGTTGTTTCAAAACTATATACTTAAGATTAGACAAAATTAAAATTGCAAGTGATTACAAAATTAGATAATACGGTTCAAACATAACAAGAAAATAGCTCTCGCCCGACCGAAATTTCCGACAAGCTTTAATGCAATTGTTAGATACCGAACGACACGAACCGTTGAACAATTCATCGACCGCACACACGGCCGGTGACAGTCGGTAAAAATTTTCCAAACGTACAAACAATCGGTGACGGTGGGAAAATATCGACCGYGTCGGTAATTTATTGATTTTATCGACCGTTGGCGATCGATAAACACTTAAAATATCTTCATTTTGAAATGAATTGATTTTACCGACCGAATAAGACGATCGGTACATATATGTTTTTTTTAAAAAAAATTAAAGTCAGTCCCACAACTCCTTTCCCATGTCCACGTTGCGCCTTATATCCCCTCTCATTCTCACCCTCCCTCTCTCTCTCTCTCTCTCCTCTCATTCACACCTAACTCACCTAAAATTTACTTCTTATTTTCTTCTCATCTTTATTCTAACCACACTTTCCTTATTTTCCTTCTCTCTTCTTCAAGATTTTTCATTTACTTGTTTTCTTAATTTCTCTCTCCTCTAAATTCTCTCATCTCTCTCTTGTCACATCCCTCTTTTCTTTTTCTTCTATCTGCTGGTTTCTCGTACCATTCCTCCTTGGTGCCTACCACTGTGTCACGTCTCCTCATCGCCTATTGTCGCGCCTGATTGTCACCTATAGCCATGCTTGATCGTCGCCTATAGCCGCGCCTGATTGTCGTGTACAGATGCGCCTCCTCGTCGTCGAACGATCGTCGCACCATCGCCTAATTTCAGGCTAGTTTTTCATTCATATTTGAATTTTAGGGTTTTTCTTTTAAATTTTTTTGGGGTTTTATCTTAATATTTTCACTAGATCTAAAATTTTTAGAGTTTTGCCACATTTCATAACTAAATTTGTTCTGTTAATTTTATGATTTTTTTCTTGCGATTTGTGCTTTGATTTTTGTATTGTTGTTGTCTTTGTCATTTATTTTTTTTTGCTTGTTTTCAATTAGTTTTTCTGATTTATTTCCAGATATTTCAATTCTTGATTTTTGATTTTTGTTTTCTAAGTAATTAGTAATTTTAAATCGAGTTTTAGGGTTTGTTTGTTTTTGCTTCGACCTGAAAACGATTTCTTTTTCWAGTTTTGTTGCTTCAATTTTTCTTTTTGTTTCGTTTTGAAAGTTTTTTCCTGTTTTTGTAGTTTATTGATTTTTTGGATTTTTTTTCGTTTTGTTTCTTATATCTTGTTGAATTTTCTAGCTCAATCTTTTAGATCTTGAATGTTCTACGAGTAGCTCGAATTTTCATTTTGTTTTTTTTTCAAGATTAGGTTAGAGCTTTTGGATGTAATTTCCTCCTTTTTTTGTTCTGTATTATTCCAAATTATTTCGATTATTTCTTTTTAATTTTTATCTTGATTATTTCCTTTAATTTTATGTTTATTTGTTTCTTGTTTAAAGTAATTTATTCTRGTTTTTTCTGATGTTGTCTTTTCTATTCTGAATTGTAGGGTGAAGTTATGGAAAATTGTTGGCTAAAAAAATTAAATATGAAAAATTTAAGGGTGGATTCGGCTTGAAATGAAAAATTCTCCACTTTTTTTAGTGTAGAATATTAGTTGTTATATATAWATTTAGTAGTAAATTTTAATTGTTGCTAGTCTAAATGTATTTTTGTGCATATGAATGTAAGTTAAATTTTATTGAATTTGAGTTTGAATTATATATGTTCTATTAATAATGAGATTTTAGTGGGCAGAAAAAATTTTAACGAATAAGAATTATTGATTTCATTGTTTGTTGAATGGTGTGGAAGTTGAACCTGACATTGTCAAAAACTTTCATTTTTTTWAAAAAAAAATTTTAAACGCCATATTACCGATCGCTTGAAGGTTTGTTAACCWGATCTTAATATTTGTTCAATGATAGTATCGATCGTCAGACGGTCCGTAAAAAATAATAATTAAAAAAAGAATTCCTTTACCAACTGCTTGACGGTCGGTGAAAAAATAATATTTTGATGCAATTTTTTTCACCGACCGTGTTCAGTTGTCCATAAAATTAGTTTTCAAAAAATTCTTAAATTAACTTAGTCGTCTGTACCGATCGTCTGACTGTCGCGTTACATTCGGTAACTTTTTATCGACCGATTAACGGTCCGTRATTTCCGATCACTAACCAAYATTACGACAACCAACGTCTACCGATTGTCGGCGATCAATAAATTGTTACCAACCGCCTCCCTCAGTATTTACTGAGCACTATTGACGGTCGATCGAGTCGGATTTTCTTGTAGTGAAATAGTTTGGGTTGATTTTGATAAGTGCAAAAATTGGTCACATTTGGGGGTTAATTTCTCTCTTTTTTTGGGYTTTTTGTGTGTTTTTGACCTTATTTTACTTGCTTTTTGGCTAGATTTCTACTTTGTATAGTTTTGTGATGTTTTTAGTGTTTTTGGTAGTTCTTATTGCTTTTTGGTTAGTTTTCTTCTTCATCTTCTTTTTTTGTCTCTAAATGTAATGTTTTGAGATGTGTTTCAAGATGCCATGGTTGGGCTTGATGTGAGTTGTGCCTCTTGACATTGATTCTTGTATTCTAACCTCTTCTTCGAGCCATATCTTTTTGAAAATTTTTAGTTTAGAGTTGAAATTTGTTGCATTGGAAATTAGACTTTGAGAGCTTTCCAACGATATATTACAAGCTACAATCCGATTTTTGAGGTGAAAGTTGAGCATAGGAAGCGTTCACCAAGGATCAAAGGAGTCAAATAAGGAGGAAATTCTGACACAGAGCGTACGCTCTACAGCCCTGAGCGTACGCTTTGGAGGTTTTTACCCTTAGCCGTTTTATGAGATTTTCAAAGCACCATGTTGAGCCTCCAAAGCGTATGCTTTGGAGGAGCTTCCCAACCATYCATTTTCCTTTATACTTCGATAACTTGCTAAGAGGTCAGATTGTACGCTTTACCCTTCCGAAGTCCTAGATTGAGGTCCAGTTGTCAAGAGGCTAGAGCGTACGCTCTGACCCTAAGAGCGCACGCTTTGAGCCTAGTTGATCATCGAGTTTGACTTCTACAATTTGAATTCGATGGCATATTTATAATTTTAGGGAACTTGTACTATTAGTATTGGCATTCTTGTAATTTTAGGGAATTTGTGGGATTTCTTAAATGCCTTGATTTTTGCTTCATTTGTTGTTAGATTGCTTTCTCACTTGATTAGCAATAGTTTTTGTTTGATTTTGTTGCATTACTCTAATACCTTAATCTTGTTTTTTCCCCAGTATGATTTAATGGGTTTAATCTTATTTTCATGTTCAATTGTTGTAGTTTCCTTGTTCTTTAGAATGATTTGTGAGTAGTTTTTTAGCCTAGGTAGCTAGGGAACCTATTCTAGGGCAATCAATGTCAAAGTGATACTAATTTGCTTAATCCTTGATTTATTTCACTATTGTTGTAGTTTCCTAAGCTTTCTAATTGTTGGACTTAGTTTAGCAACCCATGAATAGTTGGTGAAGGAGTGTTCATTTCAACTGCACCTAGGAATTGGGTACGTGATTTGACTAGCTAACCTAACATGTTTTGACATGAGCTTATGATGAGGGTTAGGAAGGAATTCCAACTCAAACTAGTTTGTGGACTAGTTTGTGGATGATTAAATGACTAGGGAGACCATTTCTATTGAATTCCTTGGTTAGGATTGCAATGACATGCATTTCACTTGGATTTAGCTACTCTTTGATTGGCATTGGTTGTGTATGATTAGGTGACCTAGTGATCCTAGGTGCGTAGTCTAGTTGATTTTAAAAGATTAGTGGGATTTCCTAGCAGCTTTTAGTTTCGAATTTCACATTTCAAAGTTAGTTTTCAACTCCCAAACCATTGAATCAACTTCTCAAGCGTTCTAACTTCCTTATGGATTGACCTCGTTCTTATCTTACTAGTGTGTAGTTCAAGTTTTTAAATATTATTTTCTTGTATTTCTCCCATTTGGTTTATTCAACGACCCATTCGGGGGGCCCTTCAAATTGGTGCCATTGTCGGGGAAGCTTGGCAACGTATGAGATTTTTTGTTAATTTGGTTTGGATTTAATTGCTTTTCGATAATATTCAAAAACCTAAAAAGAGTGTGTATTTCACTTGAAATACCGTTTCTATTTTAAATGTCTTGTCATACATGGAAAGTTTAGACCCTCCTACTCTTGAGTTTGATCCCGATATTGAAAATACATTGAGGAATTTACGTAAGGAAATAAAAGAGGGAACAAGAGTAAGGGTGGAAATTAAAAGAGAAAGTTTGATTGAGTCATCAAGTGAGAGGAATCAAGAGGAGGATTTCGAAAGAGAAGAAGAGGTCAAAATCATGGCTAAGGCATTGAAGTGTTTGGGAACCTCCGGAGCCTACTCAATGATGTAGGGACTTTATGCTCCCTTGTTAGAGTCTTTTTCTAGGATATTTTTGTAGTTTTGAGTTTTTGTCTTTGTTTTGAGTCATTTTCTTCGTTTCTTTCTCTAACCCTATAAAAAATCTTTTAGTGTTTTTTCCACATGTTCTCTTTTATTTTGAATGGTTTTACAGGTACTCATTTGATGAGCATGGTTAAGAGTGGCCTAGATAGACTTTGGATAGTTTGAAGCTTAGAACTATGGTTCGTGTCACCTTTGGTGAAGTATTGGAGCGGTTTAGACACTTCCGAATGTGTTAGAAAACTTCAATCGAGCATTGTAGATACCTACATTTGAACCTAGCCCAAGACGGCCGATGATAAGACACCTCTTGCAACACACAAGTCAAAATCGAGAGAKTTAATTAGGACCCTGACAGGCCCTAAAAAGGCAAGTTCCCTTACACCAAGCTTCTTTTTCAAGTACTTAGCACCTCAAAAATAAGTTTTAATTTTCAAATAATTGTATCTTATTTTAATGATTTTTTCAAGAATTTTGTTGAATTTTTCTAAGCATTTTTGCAATTTTTCGGAGTTTCTAGCAATTTAATTAATTTTGTAATAATTAATTAAATTATCAACACATCTCCAAAAATTACGAAATGTTAACAAAAACTACTATATTTTACAAGGAATTGTTACATATTTTTTTCATTATTTTTCGATTTGTGGATTAATATTTATGAATTTCTTAAGAAAAACACAAAACCGAGCAGAACAGGACCTTCCGAAAGCTTCTGGAAGCTTCCAAGGCCGTGGATTGCTGCCCAAGAATGTCCATGTTCATCCCCTGGCTTTTCATGCTAGTTGGCTTCTCGTACAAGCCTCAAATCAATTTCTTCCCCAAATAAAACTGACAAAATAAACTATTTTAGGCACAATTACACCCAGTTTCTTGCCGTTTTTAGTTCAAGCCTATAAATATGAGACCCTCCCCCTCCCGACTCATTTGACAACTTTGGGGCAATTTAAGCTTTGTTATTTTCTCTTCTTCAGTAGTCCAAACCCTCTCTTACTCTCATTCTCTCTCTCTCTCTCTCTCTCTCTCTCTCCCTCTCTCTCTCTCTCTCTCACAAAAACACATTCTTGCATTCTCATAAACATTCAAAAGCATTCAAATACAATTAAACACATTTCAAAACACAATTGCATATTCATTCCTACATTCATTTGGGGTTTTTTGTTCATTTTGAGTTCGATTTGGGTTTGTTCATGTTCGTACGAGTTCGCGAGGGTTCCTAGCATCATTCTCAATGAATAGTTCCATGTTGCAAGGTATGTTTGAGGTCAATGTCTCAATTCTTAAACACTCTTTTGCATGCTTGTTAGAAATTTGGCTTTCTATGAAATTAGCATGTAATCTTGATTAACAACTACTCGACATGAATTAAAATCAACAATCGACAAACTTTTAATTCTTKTTGAATGCTTGCATGCTTGCCAATCACAACATTGTTATGTCTTAAACAAGACCGACAATTTACATGTTCTCACGCCTAATCACTACAACAAAAAATAGACATAGAGGCATTCATAAATTGTATCTAAAGATGTATTTGTAGCCTCTAATGGTCTTTAGAAGCAATTTTCTCGTTGCTTTTAATTACTCCGTCGCTAATTATAGGTTTCCCCTAATTCCACGTTTTATAGGCACACAAGTAGTGGTGCTGCTAAAAGCGCCAACATTTAGAGGCAACCATACACGTATGTCACTAAATATAGGTTGCCCCWAATGCCACCTTATTTTGTGGCACACAAGTAGTGGTGCTTCTGAAAGCACCTACATTTAGAGGTGTAGATACCTACATTTTTCCCTAGCTTAAGACGGCCAATGATAAGACACCCCTCGCAACACACAAGTCAAATTGAGAGAGTTAGGATCCTGACAGGCCCTAAACAAGGCAAGTTCCCTTACACCGAGCACCTCTTCCAGGGATTTAGAACCTCAAAAAGTAAGTTTTAATTTTCAWATAATTTTATCTTATTTTTAAACAATTTTCTAGAATTTTTTAGGATTTTTCTGAATTTTTACAAAGCATTTTTGCATTTTTTTGGAGTATCCAGCAATTAATTAATTTTGCAATGATTAATTAAATTATCAAAACAACTCCTAAATTCACAAAATTTTAACACTAAATATTACATTTCACAAGGAATTTTTACATATTTTTCGATAATTAATCGATTTATGGATTAATATTTACGAATTTCTTAAGCAAAAACACAAAAATGAGCAAAGCGGGCCACCCCGGGATWTTTTGCCTCAAGACAAGTAAGCGTCTCGAGGAAGCCAAATATCCCGAGAATTGTAATATAATCAGCTGCAATCGTATAAAATCACGCGCATATCTTATTTGATTTTATCACGATTTTATTTCATTATGATCTAACTATTTAAGGCAAAACAAATCGGCCAAAATCAGGTAAATACTTGGCGCAATTGCGCCCAGTTCTTACCTTATTTGGCCGATTTYAGCCCTTGCCTATAAATACAAGACCCCCCCCCCTTGAATTTTCACAATCTTTGGACGGTTAGAAACTCTCTCTCTCTCGTTTCCAAACACTCTCTCGCTCCAATACTCTCTCAAACACATTCAAGAATACTCTTTTGCATTAGATCTAGGAGGTTTTCAAGGGTTCTAAGCCTCGACAAGGGTTCCTAAGGGTCCAAAGCTACGTCCTTTGTCTTCGACATCGTGTTGCGAGGTAGGTTTGAGGCCAATGTCTCAATTCTAAAACCCCCTTTTGCATGGTTGTTTAGAGGTTCGACTTTCTATGTAAATTTGCATGTAATATTGACTAACAACAACTTGCCAATTCAAATTAAAAGCAATCTTAAGGCATAACTTTCAAAATTCTCGCACGAGTGCTTGCATRCTTGTCTCACACCCATAATATGCTTTAACAAAGACCGACAAATTTCGCATTCTCACGCCTAATAAGATAACAATGGACAACCGACATTAGGCTCCTGGAATGCGGAATTAACAACACACGCCACAACAAACTAGACACTATTTGCATAGTATTCTATTAAATAACCCGCCTAGTAACTTTGCATGCTTAGGGTTTAAAACGGAAACTTGTTTGTTGTTGTTCGGACAATGAACTCGCAATAACTGAGTAGAGCGCGTGCGGGGGGGGGAGGGGGTGTTGTGCACTGCTTCACCTTTACCTTATCCCTAATTATGACCTTTGGTGCACTACAAGACATGGAGTCCTTCGCCTTGCTTTATGCAATTATAGCGCTATAGCAAACGGGTTCCGCAGCTTCCCAAAGGAAGTGCGTGGGACTTCCTCTATCTTCTCGAGTAAAACACACAACTCCAAGCATTACTCACACATATGAAAAGGCAAAGAATTCAATTCTAGCAAACAAACCAACCGCCTTAAATTATACCCCCCCGGTAGTAAGAGGGACCGGACCCTGCGCCGGGTGACGCCGTACAGTTTTTCTGGCGACTTCACTTGGGAATTTTTACTAAAGTATTACTTTTAGTCATGTGTGGGCAATACTCGAGTTTTCCCTATGGAGGCTGCATAAATGCTCAGCGCTATGCCTTCCTTGGAAAAAGCTGGGAATAAGGTCGATGTTTAGCTCCATTTCCGAAGGAGGATATTCCTCCTCAATCAGATGTATGAAAAACTGGATGTGCAATGGAATGGATTAATCCAAATTTCCACTTTGAGACCTTTTCCAAAGTGCAATCTTGAGGAAGGTAAGGAAAATGCAGTGCTAGGTGTAGACATAATTGTTCTCTTAATGAGTAATTGTCTGTGAGAAATACCGCGGTCTCGCGATTGTTTCGACTCAGAAAGATGCTTTGAACTCACAAAAGTTGAAAATACGTGGGGTCATACTCGGTAACTATTGAGCATAAGGAAATAAATTGGGCAAAAACATTTTCTTTATTTATTTTAATTATTTCTATTTTAGGATTTCTTTTCTATTTTTAAGGATTTTTTTAAATAATTTATATTGGTGTCCATAATTTCCACTTTTCATCACTGTTCACATTTTTCTAAGCTCACCAGTATTTTTTAGATTATTTTTCTGATTTTTCTACATTTTTCTATGATTTATAAGTTTTATTACGCAGAAAATATAAAAAAATACAAAATACACAAAAAATATCCGGAAATACGTGGAACCTTCTAGAACACTCTAGAACTCTTTTTGAGAGCAAGGGTGTCTAGGTGCGTCGAATCAAGGGAAATCACGGAAATAAAATCGGAGGAAATCAATATTTCGAGTTATGGAAAAAAAATATACGAGAGAAGTCTTGCAGTATTACGCAGGAAGCTGCGTATATACGCAGGCACGCTGCGTATGTATACGCAGCTCTTCTGCGTATATACGCAGGGTTTTTCTCCTCTTTTTTCCCTCGTGCTATAATAATGCCTGCTTGCTCATTCCGAAGACACGATTTCATAACACGTCTATTCTGTTCTCTTCTGTCCTAACTTTGCGTATTCTCTCTCTCACTCTCTCAAACACTCTAAACACAATCGTTCTTGAGTTCTAAGCATCGATTCTGTTCGATTCAACAAGCGAAATCAGGGTATAATCTGAGATTACTCACTAAAAACATCTTTTGACTCTACTTAATTCTTTTGTCACTTTCATTTGATCTAATTCTTATTGCGAGTTCCATTAAATCAACAAATGTAAACTTCACTTTTATTTGATTCATTTATATATAAAGTAATGTTCACTTTCGTTCAATTATTGTACCTTTTATTTCATTGCATGTTTATGTTGCTATTTAATTACTTTCTTTTGTGTTTTGTTATACCATCTCCACGAATCGTTTATCGATTTAAACTAACAATAATTTGATGCAGTGACAGGGGGATGCGTACATATATTATATATGTTTTTTCATATTTATGTTTTTCTCATGGTGATGTATCCATATTGTATATAATATATATTCTATACACTTGTATATTTGCTTAAACAAGACCGGAATTCAATGCGTATCACATTAAGTCAGATAATCATGGACGACGGTTTAGATTATCTTGAGCACTTGATAATTATCTAACTAAATCGATCGCTTGTCATTATAGAAGTCATGTGTATCATAATAGCACACCTAATATATAGATTTCTTTAAATATCAATAGGCTTTGAATTCAATTGTTATGTTTATGACTGAACTACATGAGACCGAGTAGAGGCGCTACATGCGGCGGTTGGGTTACTGATTCATCCGTACCATGTCCCGAACCCACACTTTGGTTACTGGACCTACTTGTGGGGCACTAGTTTGGCACAATGTTTCGGGCGTCCGTGAATAACCTTATATGCACGGTGCGATCCCTCAATCGAGAACACACCCCAACGCATTCACATGCGGATTCCATGGCTCAATTCCATGACACTGAAGCTGAGGTCACGCCCCTAAGGCGGGGGAGCCTACAGTGTTTGGCGACTTCACTGGGGATAATCAACTTTGGTGAGTGGACAGACTTGAAGTCTCGTAGTTCCATATTCATAATCAATTGAATTTTGCTTGTGACCCTTCGAATAGGTCATGTCCTAGGCTTGGTCTCAATATGGGCATGTCTATGCTCGAGATCACCTTAAGGGGGGATTACTTGGTTGCATGTGGTTAATGGATCACATGGCTAGGTGATCCTATCCGCCATGGCGTATGCACGTGTTACTAATGCGTGTATATAAGGTATCTCGGCCATACATCACCAACGTTGTGGTGGTGAAATTGGACCAGCTCTACTCTTAGGCATGGTCAACTATCAGACTTAACCAAGCCGACCTATAGTTCACTTAGATCCTGACCTTAAGTGAATAATTGGATTTGTGTTTCAATCAATGTGTTGTTAATTGTGACTCTCATTCAGTCCAAATTCTTTTACCACAACTAAGCAGTCCCTTAATCTATGGTTCAAGACATGAAGTTTGACGATCCATTAGCCCATTTCAAAATCATTTCAAACTCCATTCGACCTAGAATCTGACTTAGGTTCGATTCCAATCCAAGAATCTTAAACCTGACTTAGATTCGACTTTTGAACTTAAACTGAATTAGGTTCAATTCAATCTTAATTCAAGAACCTTAGATCTGAATTAGGTTCGATTCACTTTCAACCCAAGGGCTTAAATCTGAATAGGTTCGCTTCAACTTCAACCTTAAAACTGAACTAGGTTCGATCATAGACTCAACCCTAGGAACTTGATTCAAGCTAGGTCCATTCAATTTCAAGTGGTCATAGGTCTAAAGGTCCTTAATTCTGAAATAGGCCATCTTAGGTTGAATCTTTCTCGAGTCTAGCACTTAATCAGATTTAGGTCTAGCCCATTCAGGTCTACTTTCGAGTTCATTCCTTAAGTCCAGAACCTCAAGACTGAGTTAGGTTTGTTCTTAAGAGTTTTCAAGTAGACAATCTTTTGTTTCTGGGTTCTAAAGTGTAATTTCTTGTTTTAGCAAGATAGCAAAGACTCGCAACTTGTCTCTGGGGCTAGAAGAGTAACAAGAAGCCAAACCCGACGCGCTCCTGATCACAAGACACTTCCATGGAACATCGAACAACAGCTTAACGCTATTCTAGAAAAGCTCGAGTCTGTGAATTTTGCCTTGATGCCAAGAAAAGAGCATTGGGGAGCTGAAAGAAAAGAGGACCCGGAAAAAACTCTCGAGTCTGACGGGGAGGAAGAAGACGATGCTGAGACACCACTCCCTCCTCGAAGACTGAGACGGAAAAAAAGGTGGAGCAACTAGAAGAGTTGGTCAAGAGAATGTCCGAAATTCAGTTCAAGGCCTCGTGTTGCTGATTATGAGATTAAGGGCCAGCTTCCTAAGAAGTTTGTCATCACTGATTTGCCCAAGTTCAGGGAACTGAAGATCCAGAAGACCACTCCGCACTTTCAATATCTCAATGTCCTTAAAGGAATAAGCAAAGAGTTATTCGCTTCGGTGTTCCCTATTACTTTGGACACCCATCCATCCAGGTGGTTAAGACCTGAATCAAGCAAGCTCGATGATTGGAATTATAAACACGAGTTCCTAAAGCAGTACAGGTACAATTCCAGCTTCCTGTCGTCTCCGTGACTGAGGCCACAAGCAAGGTGAGAGAGAAATTTCTCTACTTTTCTTAATAGGTGGAGGGAGAAAGCCGCTCAAATGACCAATCGACGAATGAGGAGATCAAGTTCGAATGGTCATCAAGAACCTTCAGCCAAGTATCGAGAGCCACTATTTCAACCATTGATTCATTTACTGGGTCTACAAGGTTGGCCTCCTAGTTGAGGAGGATGTTCAAGCCCAGAAGTCTAAGGGTAACGGTGGGGGTTTAACAAGAAAGGTGCTCCTCTTTTTCCAACACTGATCAAGTCAGCCACATTAAAATGACAATCTTCTACCCATCCCGGCTCTTTCACAACAGGCCTCGAGGCCACAGGATTTTTTTCAATTGGCATGACTTATGAGCAGGCCTTTGATAGATTAACTAGCAAAGGTGCACTGCTCCTATTGGACCACTCCAGTTCCTTCAGATGACAAGAAATCTAAAGAATGGAATCCAATGCTTATTGCAGTTCCACCAAGGAAGGGGTCACACACTGAGAATTGCATTGTTTGAAGCATAGGATTCAAGACATGGTTGAAGATGGTCGTCCCAGTCCCTCCAGCAGCGAAGGATAAGATCAACATTCACACCAGCCACTTGCTAAACCATGAGTCACCCAAGGCGTGGGTCAATGATCCATGCGGCTTCTTTAGATTGAGTCATAGAGTTCTAGTCTAGCAATATATTCATTTCAATTCATTGTCTTTTGAGTCTATGTAGTCTCTTGAAATAAGCCATGTATGTTTCAGTTTTCGTTATCAATAAATGATTCATTTGTTTTGGCAATATTATTTTCTAATTCTATGCAAGTCTCAACACTCATTGCCACAATTGGTTTAATCTAATTTGATTTAATTTGAACAATGCCCAAGAGAGGCCTTCTTTCACAGCTCCACAAATGACCCTCCTTCCATTCCTTTGTCATATCAAATCAAAATCCTTGCAACCTTTTGAGCACACACCTATCATTTAGCCTTTTTTTTCATCCCACATTAACCACTTTTGACCAAACGGTGCGTAGGAAAAGACACGTGCAAAAGAAAGAAAAAAAGGGAAGAGTAAAATGGCAAAAAGAAAAAAAGCAAAAATCAAAGTTTATGCCAGTTATACAAAAGTCATCAAAAATGCAAATCCAAAGCTCAAAGCCAGATCAAATAAAAAGCAAGAGTCTAAAAAGCACACTGCGCACCGTGGTTCACTTCATGTTCATCAAGACTTTTTCCCTCAACCACAGACTCACATTACAACCACAAAAGCCTCTCACACGGGCATTGTAAAATCATCAATCAGAACTACGTGGTCTGATTCCGTAAGGATACGTAGGAAGCTCTTTCGAGGTTCGACCGCATTAACATTAAATCATTTGAGGCCTTTTGAGTGCTTTGACTTGCTAAGAATTTGATAATGGTTTTGCAAGTCTAGAACCAGACATAGACTCATGTTTGAACCAACATCATTAGCCAACCTGCATCTAGCCACATCTTGACCTTAGCCAAATTTGACCCTTTTTTATTTCCGAACCATAGCTCATTCTTTGTCACCTTCAAGGATCATTGACTCAATCCAAAGAAGTAAAGCCACCTGACCTTTGGTTAGTACATCTTATTGGGAACTCATCATACAATCTATCCACCTTCCCTATGTTGATTCTAAGCCGTAAACTACAAGCCTCGCTGGGGGGCTGTCGCATCTGGCCTTTAATTTCCAGTTGGGGCTTTTGCTCTAAGGCCCTATCGTGTTCAAGTCTATTGCTATCAGTGGAAATACGAAATTTTCGCTTATGGACCCTGTCACTTTCCAATCAAAGTCACTGTCTAGCGATGTTAAGTCAAGTCGATGTCAAGTTCAAGTTCAAATTCAAGCTCAAGTCACTCCGAGTCAAGCCATAGTCTCGTCCAAAATGTCACCTTTCTCTAAGTCACTTTTCAAGCGCACTTTTCTAATAGGCCTTAAAATTCAAAGACTCTTTCAAATCATGCCTAGAACCAGACCTAGACAAGACCCTTTCAAATTCAAAGGCTCTCTCAAATCATGTCTTGAACCAGACTAGACAAGACTTTCAAACTTAAAGGCTCTCTCAAATTATGTCTAGAACCAGACCTAGACAAGACTCTTTCAATTCAAAGGTCTTCAGAATCATGTCTAGAAAGACCTAGACAAGACCCTTTCAAATTCAAGACTCTCTCAAATCATGTCTAGAACCAGCCTAAAAGACTTCAAATTCAATGACTCTTCAAACCATGTTATACCAGACCTAGAGACCCTTTCAAATTCAAGCTCTCTCAAAATCAATGTCTAGAACCAGACTTAGACAGAGCTCTTCAAATTCAATGACTCTCTCAGAATCTGTCTAGAACAGACCTAGAACAAACCCTTTCAAATTCAATGACTTCTCAAATCATGTTAGAACCAGACTAGACCAGACTCTTTCAAATTCAAAGGCTCTCTCAGAATCATGTCTAGAACCAGACCTAGACAAGACCCTTTCAAATTCAATGACTCTCTAAATCATGTCTAGAACCAGACCTAGACAAGGCCCTTTCAAATTCAAAACTTCCTCAAATCATGTCTAGAACAAGAGCTAGACGGCCTTCAAATTCAAAGACTCTCTCAAATCATCTAGAACAGACCTAGACAAGACTTTCAAGTTCAATGACTCTCTTAAACCATGTCTAGAAAGACTAGACAAGACCCTTTCAAATTCAATGACTCTTCAAATCATTCTCGAACCAGACTAGACAAGGCCTTTCAAAGACTCTCTCAAATCATGTCTAAAACCGACCTAGACAAGGTTTCAAAGACCTCTCAAAATCATGTCTAAAACAGACCTAGACAAGACCCTTTCAAATTCAAAGGCTCTCTCAAATCATGTCTCAAACAGACAAGCCTTTGATTCAAAGACTCTTTCAAAATCAATGATCTTGCCCCTCTTCTCATATAGGTCACAAAGTTACGGGTAACATTGATGAAAATTTCGCTAGACATAAAAACAGACTATTGTCGTCACAAGTAGTCCTAATCCTGAATTAGGGATATCATTTTCAAGTCATGCTCATTTCCTCGAAGACATGAGGTGCCTGCATTTCTCCAGTCATGCCAGAACGAAGAAGATTGCTTCGAGGATCAGACCGACGGGAACGGTACAGGTAAAACTAACCTTTGTTTGCAGGTACCCGGCGAAAAAAGGTGACTCAGGATCGCAGAACGTCTTGAGTTGCTCTCCGTCCCGAATCGAATACTTTGACTTTCGTCTTACGAGACTTACGTCTTTCCAGACAGTCAAAGTGGGGCTCTGTAGACACCTAAATGTGTCTCCCAATGAGTATCCGTGTGAAACTACGTCTCGCGTTGTTATGACTCAGAAAAGATGCTTTGAACTCACAAAAGTTGAAAATACGTGGGGTCATACTCGGAAATATTGAGCAAAGGAAATAAATGGGCAAAAAATTTTCTTTTATTTATTTTAATTTTTTCTATTTTTAGGTTTTCTTTTCTATTTTTAGGATTTTTAAATAATTTATATTGGTGATCTCCAAAATTTCCACTTTTCATCACACCTCTTCACATTTTTCTGAGCTCACCAGTATTTTTAGATTATTATTTCTGATTTTTCTTACATTTTTCTATGATTTTTATAAGTTTTTATACGCAGAAATAACAAAAAAATACAAAATACAAGCAAAAAATACTCCGAAATACGTGAACCTTCTAGAACACTCTAGAATTCTCTTGCTTGGAGGAGCAAGGGTGTTAGGTGCTCGAATCAAGGCGAAATCACGAAATAAAACGGAGGAAATCAAAATATTTCGAGTTTTGGAAAAAATATATACGAGAGAAGCTTGCTATATACGCAGTAATAGCCCTCTGCGTATAAGTAGCGTACTGCGTATATACGCACTGCGTATATACGTAGGCCCACTGCGTATATACGCAGCTCCTCTGCGTATATACGCAGGGTTTTTCTCCCTCGTTTTTCTTCTGTGCTATAAATACATGCCTGCCTTGCTCATTCGAAGACACAATTTTCATAAGACACAGTTATTCTGTCCTCTCTCTGTCCCTAACTTGCGTATTCTCTCTCACTCTCAAACACTCTAAACACAATCGTTCTTGAGTTCTAAGCATCATTCTGTTCGATCAACAAGCGAAATCAGGTATAAATCTGAGATTTACTACCTAAAACATTTTTTTACTCTACTTAATTCTTTTGTCACTTTTAATTTGACTAATTCTTATGCGAGTTTCATTAAATCAACACAATTAGAAACTACTTTTTATTGATTCTTGTAAATAGTAGGGTTATGTTTCACTTTCGTTAATTTTCATTGTACCTTTTATTTTCCTTGCTATGTTTATTGTTGCTAGTCATTACTACATCTCTTTGTGTTTTGATAGCATCTTCAACGAATCGTTTATTCGATTTAATCGTTTATTCGATTTAAACTATAATTGATTGCAGTGACAAGTGAGGATGGCGTAATATTTATATATGTTTTTTTCATATTTATGTTTTCTCATGGTGGATGTATCCATATTGTATATATATATTCTATCACACTTGTATATATTGCTTAAACAAAACCGGAATTCAATTGCGTATCACATTAAAGTCAGATAATCATGGACGACGGTTTTCTAAGCACCTTGTTATATTGACTAACAATGAAGCGATGCCTTGTCCATTATAGAAGTCATTGTTTGTACATAATAGCAAACTCACTAATAATATTAGATTAGTGGCTTTCAAGATAAATTCAATTGGCTCTTTGAATTCAATTGTTATGATTTATGGAACTACAATGAGACGAGTAGAGGCGCTACATGCGGGGATTGGGTTACTGATAATCCGTACCATGTCCCCGAACCCACACTTGGTTCTGGACTACTTGTGGGGCCCTAGTTTTGGCACCAATGTTTCGGGCGTCCGTGAATAACCTATATAGGCACGATGGTGATCCCCTCAATTCGACAACACACCCCAACGCATTCACATGCGGATTCCATGGCTCAATTCCATGACACTGAAGCTGAGGTCACGCCCCCCTAAGGCGGGGCGAAGCCCTACACTAGGATATCCAGTGTGAAGGCCGGGATRGAAGGACCATCAAACCAACTAAAGAGACATGAGCTTATCCCACCAGGTGTTACCTACACCAACATATTTGGTTACCTGACTAGGACTAGGCTGCTAGAGCCCATTAGCCCAACTTCCGATCCACCTATTAAATGAAGGACCAAATAGTGGGATGCTGACAAATATTGCCGATATTACAGAGGCAACGACCATTCCAATGAGGAATGCTACAATCTCAGAGACAAAGTGCATGGCATGATCGAAAAGGATGAACTCAAAATCTTTCCAGAGGTAGGGGGTGCCAGTATCCATACATTTTCCAAGAAGAAGCAACTCGAAAACGGCAAGCCATGAAGATAACTAATCTAGGAGGCAAGGACATCAACTGCACCATGGGCTAAAGACCAATGTTCAAAGATTCTGAATTAGAGACTGAGTCTGAGTTTAGGGTCGTAGAAGTTACGATAACTAGTCCTAGGGATCGGGGTGTCCTCCTGAGTTTGTCAAGGAGCCTAGTATCCCCCTTTCCCTTGTCAATCAAGTTTCTTAGGAGACAAACTTATCTGTACTCTCTTTAGAGTTTAATAATATGCTCCTTTTTGGTTACTCCTCTTTTCCTTCTTATGATTTCTTTAATTCACAACTCGCAAACAAAAAATACAATAATGAGTTAATAAAGGCAATGGAAGAGCACGAAAAGAAACTTACGTCATCGAACAAACAGAAAAGGTAGACATCTCCGACAATGACACGCCGCGGGAGATACAGATTGGTCGGACACTGAGTCCGCAAGAAAGGGATGAACTTGTTCCCACACTGAAAGAATTCTAGGATGTTTTTGCTCGGTCCTATGAAGACATGCCAGGGATTGATCCAGACATCGCATAGCACAAAATTCTGCTCATAGAGGGGGCTAAGCCAGTCAAACATAAGCTGCGTTGCATGAAACCGTATGTTGCCCTTAACATTGGGCAGGAAGTCATCAAACAACACAATGCAAGCTTCATTAAGTTCGTTAATTACCCTCAACGGATAAAAAATGTGGTTCTAGTACCTAAGAAAGATGGACAAGTTCGAATGTCTGTAGATTTTTGTGACTTAAACAAAGCAAGTCTAAAGGAAGACTTCCTCTACCACACATAAACCTTCTCGTAGACAACACAAAAGGTCATGCCTTGCTCTCATTCATGGATGGGTATGCGGGGTATAATGAAGTCAAAATGGCTGAAGAAGACATGGAAAAAACAACCTTCACCACACCGTGGGGGCTTTATTGCTACACTGTGATGCCTTTGGTCTCAAAAATGCAGGCGCCACATACCAACGAGCTGCCACTGCTCTGCTTCATGACATGATACACAACGAAGTAGTGGTCTATGTCGACGACATGATCAATATCTTGTATTTCCCCTCCACTATGAGATGATGGAACATTGTTTTCTATTCCTAGCATGAGGTTAAATTCTTGAAGATGATAAAGGACTTGAGATCTATCCAAGATTTTCAAATCGTCAATTTCTTCAAGTTCTTAATACATTTCCCAAGTGATAGTTAATTTGTTGGGAAAAACTATTGAATTATGTCATATTCCTTGGTATTTAGAACACCTTTTTTTATCATGCCAATTAAGAACCTTATTATGTTTGAAGCTTCCATCAATATCTGGTAGATCATAGAGTTTGAAATTCTTTCCATAATTTGGTCCCATATCTTGCATGGAACTCCTCAAAACTCCAGCAAAAAACTCATAGGATATAACCAAATCTGTTGCGCTCAAAACTAATTGTATTTATCGAACTAAAACTTAAACCAAATCTACTCTTTTTAACCTSAATTTTTTACAGATGTTCCCATATATATCTAGAACACTCGACCAAAATTTCGTCCGAAAATACAAAACCAAAAATTCACAATAAAGTTTTTACCTTAGACTGCGCAAAACTATTTTGATTATGACCACTTTGTAAAAAACGATCTCAATCAAATAGAAAACGATCTTGAAAAATTCTCAAATTTTACAGGTAGAACCTAGACAAAATGTTGTCAAATTTCAGAAAACGAATCACCTGAAAAGCTTAAGAGACGAGTGACAACGAAGCTTGCAAAGTTGCGCAAAAATCTAGAAAATTGCAAAGGAATATGGAAATTTGCAAATCAAAACTTTTGGACTTTGGATCGWATAACCTGGCTCTGATTACCAATTTGRTGTGGATTTATAAGCGAGATGCTCACAAATCCCTTGAATACCACGAATAAAGCACGAATAGAAGTATATTTCCCAAATAAATGGAAAAAAACGAAAGAAAAATAACTTCAAACCCCCGGACCAACCACAGAATTTGAAGGATCTTAACTTCCAAAGTGGAACTTGCTCCAAAGAAGCAACCGACTATGTAGCTAATCAAGTGAATTTRCGGATCAACTACAAAACTCACTAGGTTTTCTTTGAATTAACAAAGAGGAATTTTTTTGATAAGAATAAACTGAATTTTCATTAAAGAATTCGAACCAATTTATAATACAAAATAGTATCTAAAACTAACTAAGATATTTACTCTATTGGCTTGTGGCCCATGATATGGTGATTTTGTGGATGTCACTGCAATCTTATAGTTTCGCAATCAATCGCACATATCTGCGCTTGGAAGTGGGAACGTATTTCACTATGGAATTTCATGAGGGATACCCCATACGTAGCGACAGATATGATTGGTGTTATTATAATGTTATAGTCATGTGACTTACCTGGGCTAGCATTATAGTGACGCAATTGCTTCACCCTTTGTGATAATCTATTGCACAAGTATGATCATGATCCTCCTTCAATGACGGGCGCGTAATTCTTCCCTAATTATGTCTTTTCTCATGTATGAAGATAAAGACGAATGAGACAATTGATCCATAGTCTAGTATTCCATTTATTAGCTTTATTTTTGATTATTGTTAGATGTTAGAATTTTAATATTGGTTATTATTGAATTGATTAGTTCGTCGAATAATAGATTAGATTATTCAGGTAGGTATTCTAGGTTTAGTTATCTTATTTGTAGTTGAATATATTCTGATTTAGATTAGGATTGTATTGTTAGGCATTGAATCGGTTAGTTAGAGTTAGTTTGCGTGTGTTAGTCGTACGGGTTAGATTTTAATGAATTTTAGATGATTATTGTTTATTTAGCGATAATTTCTGGAATACGATGAAATGATTTTATATACTTCCT
>SNQN01000166.1:2218-14753 GCA_008642245.1 Bassia scoparia
GCAAATATAAACATAATACTTCCTCCACATTTGTTCCTTCAAAGTCAGAGTGGGCCAAGGAATGGGCTGCAATGCAGCTCCTGCCTCACGGCGCAGTTCGATCTACCAAGGTCTGCCTGTACCTGGGAAAAACAAATTCGCCGCATGAAATTCCCATAACTGAGTGGTAAGATCCAGGCGCAAAGGAACAACTCAATTCGCCAATCATGCTACATAAACGAGAAAAAGCGGTTAAAAAGGGATTCGCCCCAAAAACATTAACAGTCCAGCACAACGAAAGAAAGCATGCAATTACCATGCGGGGCGAGGATCACTGAAACTTGAGAACGCAAGCGAGCCAAGGAGTTCGTGCAGTGGATCAATCACCTGTACTTTTTCTATCGTGTATTCCGCCACCGACACACCCATCAGGACAGTAGCTACGTACAGTGTGATCAACGGCCTGTCGAAAGGAGGCAGTGGTCCTAATCGCGCACCCGCCAGCAGGTTGTAGAATGATCGATCATATTCTACTCCCCCCGGCCTAAATTTTGGTCCCCCGGTACTGGATTCTGTTCAGGGACCACGAGGAAACATCCCGAGCACTACTGTCCTCCTCTTTTTCTCGTGCTGGTCGACTCACATCAACGTCAACAGCCAGCCCCCACGGAGATGCTCCTCGCCAGGTTATATTTCCCATATTATTCTTTATTTTTTGTATTTTTGGGCCGCACGCACCGCATGTCAGTAGGCGTTCTTGAAACACCGAAACGTCGAGTCCCCGGTCAGGGAATAGGGGGTCGTCTAAGGAGCACGCACTGCAATTGATACCAGACCTTATCCACACCCTGGCAACAAGACGAAGTGCACGAGTATGTAAGAAGGCAGCCATTCCTTGTGGAACATGTCACACCAATATTGAAACAGTGCAAAATTGAGACAGAACAGGGGCCAGACATCTACCTTTTCGGTGCAGTACGCTTCATATGCTCGCTTCGATCTTCTTACGAGTGTCCTATACATGACTGCATTCTTGGGAGTCTCAAAGTCCTCGACGCCTTCTCTTCTCTTTTTGATAATTCTAGTGTTCCAAATACCACATGCATTCTTTGCTCAAATATAGTCAGCAAGGTATTATACTGTGGATGGCCCAGTGATGGCGGCGGTGTGCTAAGAAGGTGAACCGATACGTAAGAATAGCCAATTGACGAAACTGCAAAAATCTATCAACAAGTAAGTTAAACACGTTATATGACAATGAAAACACAAGGAATACATAATAGGAAAGCACAGAGCGATACATTTGATTCACGTTCGCCACGCTGGCCTCTAATCTTCGCAGCCCCTTCACCCGAACATCTAATTGCGCAACGGGTTTCTCACGCTCACCAAAGCAGCTGAGCATAACCTAAACCGGCGGCTGCTCATAATTAGGTGTGACGACGTCAAAATCCTCTTAAAGCAAGCAAGGTAACACGGCAACTGGCAACGGGCCTCTAAGCCCGCGGACACACGGTCAATGGCTACCAAATAAGTCTAGGGTTGGATCATCAACAGTTAGTTCGATACTGAGTCCTCAAAGCATGAACTCAAGCTCACACATCATCCATGACGATAACACCTCTAAGAGAGTAACACACTCTACGAACACCCCTGTGGTCACTCTTATCCTTCTTATCAGGAAACGGAAGCCACAATGGGTTCAGCCAAGCCAGCTGATTGAGAAGAATTCCTTGTTCTGTAAGGTGAAGTGTTCATCGAGAAGGAGTCAATCACCACAAGGTCTGCCCCCGTTTGGTGGAACAGCTCAAGGCCTGTGAGCATAGAAGTGGCGAAAGCGTGTGATAAGTCTATATCTACAGGCCCAACAGGAAAGTGGAAAGTGTTGGTCGTCCAGAACCACTCCAACAATGCCAAAGGACGAATAGCGATGAGGAGCTCGCGGTGGTCAGTCATTGTCTTAAATGGTTTCAAACATATATCCGACCGAAACGGTCTACCGTATGCTACTCGATTGAGCCCATCATGGCTGGTCCGTAACCAATGGGGAATTATGCAGTAAAGCTGCCACTGCCGTGAGAATGACCGTATCCTCGCAGCTGCCACATTTCAATGTATCCTCATGAGCAAAACAAACTCAATAATGACCAACAGTGTTCCATGCGAGAAAGGAAGAAGAAAAGGCGCTGATCGCTTAGGACAGACAGGCTGAAATCGAAGGTTGCGATTGTTACGATATCTAGGTTTTTGCGTCCTATGCGCACCATAACTGATATCTGAGAGACCAGGAATAAGGGCATTTTCCGGAGCATGTATCTTTTCAGACATTAGAACCGGGAAGTAAGAGAAACAGATCTACACCACAGCGGTCTGGAATCTCCTCATATTTATGTTCGCATCTCCTAACACAAACGAGAATATAAACATTAGGAAACATCGCAGCATAATCGGGCTATACATGGGACGTACGGGACCTTAAGTGTACTAGCCTGCAGTTGAAAATAGCCTAAAGGTTATTACGCAGGGAAAGATACATTACACAAATGGCTTTGAATAAGTTCTAAGGTCGTTGTGTAGGATACGAAAAATACCTGCACATCTACTAATGAAAATAAAGCAAAGTCAAAGCGCATTCTCACTCAAGGTCATCACATTCGTGAATAGGCTCTAAGGCCATATACCACATACGTGATATGGGCTTTGGAATAAGTTTCGAAGTTGTCATGTAGTGATAGGCAAAGCAAATTTCAATTTCCCAAGCGAATACATTACATGAATGGCTTTGGAAATAATGTTTTAAAAGCCATCGTGTGCTGAAAGCAGTCACAATATCATCTCCACAAGAAATTCGGGGCTAATGACATATCGCTTCGATTTTAACACAATTTTTGAGTAAAAGAAGGGAAAGCATGAATTAAGCTTTTGTGGCACTAAATTGGCTTCATCCAAGCTATGATAAATACTAGACACCACCAACGGTTACAGTTTCAAAAGAAATAACAGACAAGACTCTTTGAAAATGTACAAGAGCCAATTTCAAATAGTTCATCAATTGGTGTCAAAAGCCAACATCATCAAGGTTCACCACGAAAAAGAAAGAATTCAACATTCCACATAAGATTCTTCGAAGGCATTAGGCCAAATTTCCAAGATATTTACAAATTCAAAAACTTTTGGTCAAAAATAGGGCTATAGAATTTCGGGATTCCAGCTGCAATTAGGAGGGAAATGCTTCGAGCAACACTATTCATCAAGTCTTATATCTCAATATTCAAGACAAAACGAAGAACATTAACATTTAAAGCATAGCACAATGCAAAAATTGTACTAGCACAAATGAGGGAACTTCAAGCAAGTTGAGGTCATGAAAATAGAACGGTCTAAAATCTTTGAAAGAACATAGAGACAAAATTCAGAAGTTGAAGGGGAGTTATAGCCTGAATCTTGAGAGTGAATCTTCAAAGGAATTAGCTTCTAACTTCTTTTGGATTGAAAATTAAGCTCAAGCAAATTTCGGGCAAGACTCTTGTTTGGAGAAAAAAAGCAGCAAGATAAGGCTCTGAAAAGTTGCAACGGCAAATCGGAAATGACAAACGAAATGAAGAAGAAGCTGGAATAAAAATACCCGAAAAGCAGCGTATTACCGCTGAGATTGCATATATACGCGATAACCTGAGAGCGTATCATCATCGAGGTTTTCTTTTGAGGTGAGCCGTATATCACGCTCAACTTGCCCTTTCATTCAAAATTCCACGGATTCTTAAGCTATTGTGCGCATATTATCAATACATGCCAACAGTCGCTGGACAAAATCAAACTCACGGGGGAGAATATGAGCAAAACTTTTCAACAAAGACAATCTATAGCCTAAAAATTACACGTAGAATTACGAACAAGCTGGCAGTCAAGCAAGTCAAAATTAACTCCAAAATACCCAATTGAGTAAAAGTCGCAATTGTAATTCCAAGGACTATTACAGGCATCGATCCATTTCAAAGCAACCAATCCAAAGCATACACACTCTTATCTTGGGTTTTGGAATCTCTCTACCCGGTCCGCACAGCAAATTCCGCATACACACATGATATTTCTCACCTATACGGATTCCATCGCTATGAATACGCGATTTGTTTTGCCATTATACGCAACGTTTCTATTCCCGTAACAAACAATGTCAGCCGTAGGGAAGCGCACCTATATCATCCAACTTTCCACCGAAAAGCCCAAGGTCAGCCGAAAGGGACTTTCCGAGGAACAATGGCGGCTTCCGAACGTGAAACATACTTACTTGGCTTCTTCCGAAACGCCAAGGACAAGCGTAGGGAAGCGCATCATAACATCACTTCTTTCCCCGAATCTTCCGAAAAGCCAAGGTCAGCCGTAGGAAAAAGCTACCTGAGGAAACGAGGGCGCGGTCCGAGCAAGGTATTCATCATCTTTTTTTTCCTGAAACGCCAAGGGCTCCAGCCGTCAGGGAAGGCTCTGAAGATCAGCCATTGACAGAAGAGTATTCGCATCCATCATTTTCTCCGAAAAGCCAAGGTAAGCCGTACGGGCAGAAACCTCTGGACCGGGACGAGAGACCAGGCGCTATCCATAGGGCCATAGACGAGGACACAGGCATGGCGGCACGGTAACAGGTAAAACTACCTTTTAGTTTGGGCAGGACCGGGTTACGGGAAAAGGGTAACTCACAGGTCGCCAGAACGTCTCTGACTTGCCTCCGTCGATGATACTTTGACTTTCTCTAACGAGACTATCGTCTCTTCAGACTCAGTCAGTGGGGGCTTCTGTAGACCACCGATGGTGAAAATGTCTCCCCAAAGGAGTAATCCTTTGAATATGAAATATACCTTTGGCTGGGCCGCGTCTCGCGATTGTTTCGACTCAGAAAAGATGCTTGAACTGCACAAAAGTTGGAAATACGTGAGGTCGTACTCGAAACTATTGAGGAGCAAAAAAGGTCAAAATACAAGGCAAAAATATTTTCTCTTTCGTTTTTCTCAAAGGTTTTTCTCAAAACAAGTTTTACGCGTGGCGTCGGATTCTCATGCCTTTTTATTTCAATCTATGTTCTCACAATTTTATTCCTCCTGAATCCGCCAGTATTCTTTACAATATTTTTCTCTGTATGCTTCTTATATGATTACTACTAATGATTTTTGCAATGTTTAAATAAACGCAAATATATCTGCACAGAATAAATACCAAATACTAAATACAAAAATACCGCAAACAGATACTCGGGATTATTATAACGTCGAAATCCATTCTAGAAAACTCTAGAACTCCCTTGGCTATTGGGAGAGGCAAGGAGTGTCTAAGGTGCGTCGAATCACAAGGGAAAATCCACCGATTAAAATCGGAGGAAATCAAGATATTTCGAGGTTTTGGAAAATAATATATACGCATGGAAGGAGCCGTATATACACAGACGGCTTGCGTATTAACTACAGCATGCCTCTGCGTAATACGCAGGACATTTGCGTATATACGCAGACCTGCATATATACGCAGACCACAGGTCATGCGTTAATAGCGACAGGCTACCTGCGTATAATTCGCAACTCCTCTGCGTAATACGCAGGGTTTTCCTTCCCTCGTTTTTTTGCCGATCGTGCCTATAATCAAACACTTTCTTGCCCTATTGCTCAGTCCGAGACACAAAAGAACACATATTCCGCGAGAACATCGTCTTATCTTCTCTCTCTCTCTCAGAACTACTAAACCATTCGTTTGGTTATGTCAAGCAGGTCGATCTCCCTTTCGAATCAACAAGGCGATATACAAGGTTTACTTCTACAGATTAAATTTGCACAAGCACTAAACATACTCTTTTTTCAATCTAATATATATAACTATATGACGAGTTTTGATCTAATTTAATAACATGTAGAAACTCACTTTTTAAATGATTCATGTAATATGTAGGATTCCCTTAATGTTTATCAATGTTGGGTCCAGTGGTTTCTGGTTGTTAATGCTTTTTATTTCATTTTATTATTATCCCTTGTCAATACTAACGGATTTTCTTATTCTTGTATAGCGATTCAAGGCAAAAGATTCATGCGCTCGGTGTTTCATCATGAACAACATTGTGTTTATTTTCTTATATAGCGATTCCGAAGGCGGAAGATTCGTCTTCGTTTCGTTTACAAAACTAAACATTTGTTTTGTTGCAGGGGATTCATGTGCGTAAGGATGGTTTGATATTATATTTTGAGTTATATACTTCGATTAATCAGTTGCTTGTAAGTCATTTTGTATATATTTGATTGCTAGACAAAGACCCTTTTGGAATATTTATATTTGTTGAATACTTTAATAAAGATTAAACTATGGACAGACCGGTTTTTAGGTCGCCGTTTTAACTTGATTAAGTGCAAGTGGTCACAATTCTGGTTACGGGTTAGTCTCCTTAGTGACATAATAGAAACACAACTTTCATAGTAATATAGTAGGGTTAGAACGCTTCTAAAGGTGCATAAAGCAACGTCAAGTTATCGTGGCATTCAATCGAATCGTGATGAACTGAAATTCGGCAAATGAGA
The DNA here is from genome assembly GCA_008642245.1 of Bassia scoparia. Taxonomy (NCBI): domain Eukaryota; kingdom Viridiplantae; phylum Streptophyta; class Magnoliopsida; order Caryophyllales; family Amaranthaceae; genus Bassia; species Bassia scoparia. The sequence continues at coordinate 8,749 of SNQN01000166.1, forward strand.
CTGAGTAGAGGGCCGCTACAATGCAGGGCCGAATTGGGTTACAGATCTTGATTCGTACATGGTACCCGAACCCACGAACGGTTCTGGATCAGAAACGTGGTGGGGCCATTAATTTGGCACCAACGTTTCGGGCGTCCGTGAATAACCTTTATAGGCACGGTGGCGACTCCCCTTACTCGACAACACTACCTCAACGCACTCACGTGCGGGATCCGTGGCTCGAGCCCACGCAAAAGCACCTCGATGTAGTACCAAGCCGCGCGCCCGCTATACGCTGAGGGCGCGGCCCACGTCCTACAGTAGTAATTGGAGATTTCAATGAAATTACCCATTTGGCTGTACAATTTGGGGGTAAGAATCCTTGTGTCTCTAAAGTGCAATCCTTTTTGTCCTATATGCATGACTGTCACCTTGTTGATGTGGGGTTTATTGGACAAATATACACTTGGACTAATAAAAGAAAAAAACAACCCAATAATGGAAAGACTGGACAAAGCTTGGTACAATGTTGATTGGATTACAACTTGGTCGAATTCTACACTCTTCCATCTGCCTAGATTTAACTCTGATCACTGTCCCATTCTACTAAAAACCACCAACTAACTACCCCCTACACCTTTCTATAAACAAATAAAATGTGAGTCGATGTGGGTTATTGACCCTTCCTTTGACACCGTGGTGGGTCAGCTTGGGATTCCCTTTCCCTTGAACATTCCTTTGCTGATAGGATTTTACTGATGTAGGAACCGATTAGAAGGTGGGCCAGAGAGGAGTTTGGGAGTGTTTGGAGGAAAAAAAGATTTCTAATGTCAAGACTTAATGGGGTTCAAAAAGCTTTAGGTGACCATCCTAGATCAAAATACCTATTTGACTTAGAGGTGGCTTTACATGAGGAGTTAAATGACGTGTTTAAGCAAGAGGAGCTTTTTTGGTCCATTAGGTCTAGGATTTCTTGGCTTACGATAGGGATAGGAATACTTCCTTATTTTATAAAACAGTGCTCATGAGAAGAAAAAAAATAAGATCCACCAACTGACTAACCTAGTGAGGGAAACCATTACAGACCAGTGTCAATTAGAGAGTCATATAGTTGAGTACTTTACTGATCTCTTTACCACTAGCAAGTGTTTTGTTCCTTTTCAGCTTGACCAAACACCCTTGCCCGAGCATTCTGCAAGTCATATTGACATTGCCTCCATCCCTTCTTGCCTTGAAGTTAAGAGAGCCATGTTCAGTATCGGTCCCCATAAGGCCCCTGGCTCGGATGAGTTTCATTCCTTCTTTTATAGAAGACAATGGAACCTACTAGGTAATGACTTACTGGACTACATAACTGCTATCTTTAGGTCTTGTAATGTGCCACATGATATTAACAAAACTAACATTGTTCTGATCCCAAAAACTGAGAACCTGGACACCATTCGAGGGTATAGACCTATTAGTCTTTGCAACACCATTTATAAGGTGGTCACCAAGGTCATAGTGAATAGGTTGAAAGATAGTCTCCCTTCCCTCATTTCACCTTACCTAAGTGCTTTTGTGAAGAATGGGGAAGAAACACCAATTTCATAGTGGCTACGGAGGTCCTCCATTTATGCATAAAAGGAGAGGGAAACGGGGGTGGTTTGCCTTCAAAATAGACCTAGAAAAATCCTACGACAAATTGGATTGGGATTTTGTTAGGAACTGTTTAAAAGGGATGAAATTTACCAATGATTCTATCAGAATCATTCTGAGTTTCATTTCCACCTCTACAGCAGCTTTACTTGTCAATGGGAAACCTTCTCAACCCTTTAGCCCCACCAGAGGGATAAGACGAGGGGACCCCTTGTCCCCCTATATCTTCATTTTGTGCATGTAATGGCTTTCTAAACTGATACACCTGATGTGTAATGAGGGAAACTGGACCCCTTTCTCCATAAGCAAAGGAAACACAAAAAGCTCACACTTACTCTTTGCAGATGACTTGATTTTATTTGGAGAGGCAAATGAGAGAACCCTAAATACAATGAGTAGGACCCTTAAACTTTTTGGTAGAGTGTCAGGTCAAACTATTAATTTCCAAAAGAGCAAATTGGTYTTTTCAGCTAATACTCAAGAGGAGACAATGAAACTCTTTGAGGAAAAGTTGGAATGTATTAGGAGTGTTGACTTAGGAGTCTACTTAGGGTACCCTTTAACTCACAAAAGGCCAAGTAGGAATCAATTGAAATTCATTGTGGACAAGGCTAGGAAAAAATTAAGCTTGTGGAAATCCAAGTACCTATCCAGGGGAGGAAAACTGTGCCTTATCAAAGCAACTCTCTCCTTTATTCCCACCTATTACATGCAATGCATGCCCCTTCATAAGTCCACCATCCAAGACATTAATTCCATAACCAACTCCTTTCTCTAGTCAAACAGCTCTGACACTAAGGGGAGAAAAAAAAAAGAGAGAGATGTCTTGCAAGAAGCCTCTAACAGAGACTTGGCTGACACTTGGCTTTTTTCAACTTCTTGGGTCCTCAGCCTCTCAACCAATGCAACCTATTCCTCTTTCTGTAATGCTTAGGAAGAAATCATCATATGAGACTCAATAAGACTCAGCTTGCTGTTGCTAAACAAAAACACAACAACATATAAGATTGAAAATTGCAGTAAAACCAAACCACAGAAGAAAAACAAAAGAAAATTTCAAACCACTAAACTAAAAAAAGTAACAGTAAATCTGGAACAAAGGGTAAACCCAATTGTAAAAAATGTTTAAAAGTAAAAAGAATAATCATACAGAAGAAAAGTGAAAAACAAAATAGTAAAACAAAAATGAGAAAAACAAACAAAAGAAAAAGAAAGAATTTTCAACAAGAGTGAAAAAGTAACCAAATTGGAAAATGTAGGAATTAAAAACTAAACATAACAAAAACAATATAAAAATAATATCACATAAATAAAGATTACTAAACAACAGATAAGAAATAAAAAAACCCAAAAAAAACACAAATATAAAAAGTAACACTAATCAAGTAAAAAGTAAACCCTAAGAGAAAAACTGAAAATACCAAATAGAACTAGAAAAAGTAACACTAAAACAGCTAAAACAGTAAACCAAAAAAGCAAAAATAAGGTTAAATTAATAACAACTTGAATAACTAACTAATTTCCTTCAAAACCACAATTTAATAAATAAACCGACATACCAAAATTTAAAAAAAAATACAACAACCACTCACAATGCACAAACGTGAAGATGATTGTGGTAAGTTCATTCGAAGAACCGTAACACGCTTCTGTTTTGCTCCTCAATAGCAACCACACACAATGGATCATCTTGAGAACTTCAACAACATCCCTAGAAGAAACTTTTGAAGAGACAACAAAACCAAAGGCCCTTGAAACTCATGTCAACGATCAACATCAATATCATCAAGATTCACAACATCTCATCCTACACTCTCGAGACTTAAGCACTCTTAGCTACCGTACAATCCTTGGCGCTTCGGGCTGAAACCTTTCTTACTCAAAGAACATCAGATTGTCCTTAGCATTATCCTCCCTCTTTATCATCAAACAATCATAATTATTTTTATAAAACAGTCTTAATGCGAATAACGTTCAAATCTTTGATTACTAACACCGCTTTACGTTATTCTCTCAGAAATCACAACTAGAGAAACTAGAAGCAACTGGAAGAATAGATTCATAACAAAATTCTTGACACATCATCATCGACAAACAATACCTTTTGCTTCTTTTTCAAAAACTTCAGGAGATTAGAAGGAACATCATCATCATTTTTATCACTAACCAACATTAACGGCATTCATATCAACAGTCCTTTTAATCACCTAATTAGAATCCTTAGAAGCAATCAACACCTACATCAACTTTCTCACTACCAGTATCAAGCCAACTTCTGAGAAATACACAACATCAACTGACTTTACCTACATAATTAAAACATAAAAAAAACAATAAATAAAAAAACATACAATAACAACCCACTATAAAGAAAGTAACCACAAACAGTACTCCAAAAGTACATCAACAAAAATAAAAAAAACGAACAAATAGACAAGCAAATCATAACAAGAGAATCCAAACAATACCTTCTGCTTCTTTTAAAACTCAGAAGACTTTGGAAGGAGCACCATTCATTGTGTCACATCAACAAGAAACATCAAACACTCCTATTAAATTTCCATCAGATTTTTGAGAAGCACAACACCAACATCAACTTTCTCACCACCATACAAACCAACGATTGAAAACTAACATCAACATCTCCTTGGTTTAACCTACAACCTCAATACATAAAAACAATAAATAAAAAAAACATTCAAAAACAACCCACTAATCAAAAAGTAACCACAAACAGTAAAAATAGTACAAAATCAAGATAACTAACAAAAGTAGCAACTCAGAACAAGAAGAAACAGGCAAAACAAAAAAAATTTTTAAAACAACAATGAAAACAAATGATACAAACTCAAACAACTAACTACAGAAAAAGTACAATACAAATCAAAAAAATAACAACTATCAACAAAAGTAACAACTAAGTACAATTCACAATGAAAATAAGAACAAAAAGTAACCATAAAAATACCTAATAAGTAACTACGGAGTATACAAGACGCAAAAACAATTCTCTACTGATCTTTTTCCTGACAAATAAACAATAAAAGACATACAAATTCCACAAAAGAACAGGTATCACAAAGATACAAAAGACATTTAACAACTGAAATAAAAAAACTAAAGTAACCACAAAAAAAGAATAAGTAACTATTTAAATTAAAAAAACAACCACTATCTGATCTTTCACTGATGACTAAACAAAAAGTACATACAAATTCAGAAAAAAGTAACAGCTATCAACAAATAAAACAACTAAATATTCACTAACACTAACAACTAAAAAAGTAACCAAAAAAAACATAATAAGTTAAACTATTAAAACACAAAACAATTCCTCTACTGATCTAATCTTGTGACAACCAAAATAACACTCAAGAAGGACAAAAAGTAGACAAAACAACAAATAATAAGTAAAATCTAAAAGGCACAAAAAACAAAAACGTAAAAAATAAATAAACACTAACAAAAATAAACAACCGAAATGAGTAAAAATGTAGATAAAACATAAACACCAACACCAAACAAAAATCATAAATCAAAAAAGTAACAACAAACAAGCAAACCTAACTCTAAAAATACAAAAAAGTAATTATATTACGAATCACAACAAACCAATAACATACAAGCCATACACAAATAAAAACACAAATACATCACAAGAACATCAAAGAAAACATGCAATTAAACAATACCAACATTTAAAAACGAGTAAAACAAAATGAACAAAAGAAAAGAAACAAAAACAGAAATATAGGAAAATTAAATGGAAAACAACACCTTTAGAACTAGAATATAAAAGCTTGTTGCTCCTTTGCCACCACCACGTGACCATTTGATTTTTGGCATTTATAGGCAAAAAATCAAACCAAAAAAACTCAAAATTCCAAGTCAATCGCCATGCAAATTTGAATGAAAGAGAAACAAAAATCAAACAGAAAACAACAACAAAATGAATCAACAAATGAGAAGAAAGTTTGCTAAAGTGAAAGAGAAAGAAAAAAATAGAATTTCCAACCTACAACTGACAAAGGAAGCAAAACACCTGAAACTTGACTAAGGAAGTAATGAGTGAGAGGAAGTAAAACGCACGAAAATTCAACAACAATGGAAATAACGGTTAAGTTAATTGGGCCAATAAAAAGGAAAGAAAAAAAGACGGCTTTGCTCAACTTAGGACCCGAATTTCCATAATGGACGCCCAAAATACAGGCCTCACGAAATGGTTAATATGAGGCTGCTCTTTAAAAGTTGCTGTTTTTTTTTTTTTTTTGACAAGAGGCAAAAAGGCTCAACGGCCCATCCATAAACTGAACATCATGAAACCTCATACAGTCTAAATCACAGAATGGAGCTAGCTATATCATTTAAAAAGGAACTTTCCCATGAAG
>SNQN01000166.1:29819-56112 GCA_008642245.1 Bassia scoparia
AAATTTTAATATTATATTTCATAGCTCCACAAATTTAAATAATATAAAACTTAAGTAAATGTATAATTGGTTGATGCATTATTACAAATTAAAAGCTAATAATTTAAACGAAATATTTTTTTATTATTAGTTAAGTTTCATATCTGGTTCAATCCCAGTTCAATTAAATTTAAGTTCAGTTTAATTCAATTATTTGATCAACCTGTTTCATTTTAAGGAATTAATTTTAATTTTAGTTTGTTTCAGATCAGTTGTAGTTCAGTTTCAGTTTGTTTCAATTCAATTGCAGTTCAGTTTCAGTTTGTTTAGTTCAATTGCAGTTCACTTGCAATTCAATTCCAGTTAAGTCCTGACAGTTGATTTTTAGTTATCAGTTTGAATTAGTTCAGTTTCCAATCAGTTTTCAATTAACATTTCAATTTCTATAAATTCTAACCAAATTAACAGTTCTAGTCTCAATAGTAGCATCATACATACTCCAAATTAAAGTAACACCTTGGAGTTCATTTTGATAAGACAAAGTATTAGGTACATTGGATGCACAAGAAATTTACCGTGCATTAGATTATAGTGACCCTTTTGGTTAATATAGTAACCTTTTTTTATCAATATATTGACCCTTATTACTTATCACTATATTGATGTAAAGTGAAATGAGTCACTATATTGATATAAAGAGTCATTATATACTTGTTGCATAATAAATTTATTATGTATCTGATGCATACAATACCTTCTCTTTTGATAAATGTTCCAACAATACAAGGGTGGATCTAAAATACTTACTAGAAAACTATCAAACGCATGATCAATTCCATTCTTCGCCAAGCAATCTGTTAGCTTATTCTTTCTCCTCCACGCGAACCAAATTTGAAATCCCAATACATGACATGTACCTTCAGTTCCCTACATTCAATTAAAGTATGTGCTTGTTCCTGAGACCTTTTATACTGGCCAAGCAATCTGTTATGCTTATTTTTGAGAACTTTTATTCTCCTTCTAAGACACATCTTTCTATTTTATCGGATTTTTCTTTCTCCTTTGTGCGTGAGAAATTTTTCGACCATGTGTGCTTGTTTACCCCTTTAATTTTCTTCCTTTAAAAGCGTGAAAAAACTAAAATTGTCGTTAAAAAGAAACGGAGAAAGTAGATGTATGTTCATTGAACTTATATTATAGAGACGATTGAGCTGAGGAGAAAAGAAAAGGAAATGAAATTCGGTGGTACGTATTTATAAAATCGAGCAACACTCCAGAACTAATGCATAAACAAGCGTAAATTGGTTCTTTCATCTTCAAATTAAAGAAAGCAAAATAATGTAAATATACTTTTTTTTTTTTGACAAGAGGCAAAAAGGCTCAACGGCCCACCCTAAAACTAATACAATGAAACCTCATACTATTGTTTCTAACATCACTAATGAGTAGTCTAATATCATTTAAAAAGGAACTTTCTCCCATGATAGCTTCCATAGTTTCCTCTCTTATATTCCTGAAAACCACGTGTAGACGGGACGTATCCAGCAAGCTTGTAAGTGTCTCTCTAATTGCCGCCAAATCCCTGTATAACTCATGCTCCATACAGACCCTTTTCTCCTCCAGATGCGTCTCCAGCCCGTCATCCCAAGAAATTGACTGTGTCCACTCTTTGGATCTCCCTTCTCCACCGCGGGGCGCCCGGCACTTATTCCACTGCAGGGAGACATTGACCGAGCCCTGACACGCCCTACTCCCTATGTACTGACACAAATTCTTCTTTTCAAATCCCGGAGGCTCCTTCTCCTTCTCAGCACTATTATGTCTGATTAGAAGCCCCATCTTCCTTGTCCCGCAATTAGCCTCCGCAAAGCTCAGAATCCGCTCCAAAGAAGGAGTTTGATCGCTGAAAATGGATCTATTTCGCTCAAGCCAGATCCCGTAAAGCAAGCTGACCAGATACCTAAACCCCTACTTGAAGTTTATTGTTACCTTCTAAAACCAAAATCTTAATCCTCCTCTATGGCCAATTAGTTCAAAACCCAATTCAACAAACCCCAAACTCTTTTTTCCCAACCATCCCCATTGCCATTTGTGTATCAATTCCCAAATGGACCCTCGCCAGATTCTTGTACAGTTGCAATCCCTGAAAAGATACTTGTCAAGTTTCTTACCTCTTCATAAGGAGCTCTTCGAAAATTCTATCAAGAATAGCACAGATGATGGATCAACTCCATGCTTCTTTTACTCCATCTCCTCTCTCCAGTTGCGGAGCCTTGTTCAGAAGGCCCACAACAAATATTTTAAGATTCTTTCTTGTTGTCCAATTCTCATGGAATTTCTAAATTACCCGACATAGCCTCTCCGTCTCATCACGACGGCCTTAAATTTCAAAAACTCATATCTAATAATCCTCATAATACCCCGACTTCACAGAAATCCTGCCATCTCGTCGCCTCCCTCGCACAAAAGATGCAATCCTCTTGATACTGATACAACTGGAGGTTTTTGATATTGTCTACCGATAGTAGCCCTCCTAGCATTGGGATGACGTCCTCCTCCAATTCTCCTGTGAGACATAAAACCGGAAGCCGGGCCAGTCCTCCAGCCAGGGTTCTCCGGGTCTCCCAACTAGGCAGAGGACCTAAAAAACTCACCCCTGGAACCAAGATCCACCCAGCTTAGACCTTTTACTCTCCCAACTCCACACACAACCCCTCATTACAAAACACTGACTGGCCCCATTCTTATCCCAGACCACCCCCAAAGACCCTTGCTTTTTCACATTAGGTCTCTGCTAAACAAGAGGTCGTGCGTCACTTATTATTTAGCCCTGCAAGACCCTTGCAAGAGAGACAATCCTCTCATAATAATTCTTCCTTGAACCGACCTTCGCAGAAAGCACTTGGTTGAAAACAAAGCAGCAATCCTTTAGATACAAACCTATCTTTCTCCTGCCTTTGTAAAATTGCGCCAAACTCTCCATATGAACCACTCTCTGTTTATTTACTCCCGCCCCAACCGAGACTTAGCGATATAGATTAACTCTCTCCCGGATCATCTCGGGAACTCTTAAAAACCGATGAATAGAACGTGATGGAGTACCAAGGATGAAAAGACCGAGTTAATTAGAAAGTCCAACTCCACCCACCCGTTGAGAGAGAAAGAATCGAAATCCTCACGAGCTTCAGTTTTCTAAAAAACCTTCTTCAAACCATCCATTGAAAATCTCAATCTCTTGGTCGACCCGAAATCCCGAAAGGGATTCCAGTTATTATCAATAATGACCGCTAAAAAGGGCAGTTCCAAGGTAGAATTTGAGGTTATTCTCAATCCTCTTGTGCAGCATAGCCCTACTAGTAACACAACGACAGCGTACCCACTATTAACATGACCACATTCCTTGTTGAAAGACTCCCCTCGAAGCTTTGCAGAAAATCTGAGACGCCTCTAGAAGGACCTGGCAACCTGCAGTAGAAACTGAAAGAAAAAAGCGGCAATCATCTGCAAGAAGAGATGATAATTCCGGAGCCCTCTGGCAACTTGCGCCCCTGAGGCCCAAAATCTGTGAATTATCCACCAACCCGGACATTCCTTCCATAGCACATGATAGAAAGAGAGAATAGGGGGACAGGGGATTCCCCATGTCTGTAGGCCGCACTTTGGATGAAAATATCTAAAGCCTCACCATTGAAAAGGACGATTAAAAACCGAGTTACTCAACAGCATGAAAGATTTAGGAGTTATCCGGAAATCGCCCACCTTTACGCAAAAAAACCTCCTCAAAGAAAATCCATTTGATTCTATCATATGCCTTATCATGGTCCGTTTTAATCCCAACTTTACCCCTCTGCTTCCCTTTTGGCCTTGCGGAATATTCTCTAAACCTCAAAAACATAGCCTTCAGTGGCAATGAGAAATGCTGTCGCCTTATATGTACCCGCACAAAACGCTCTGAGTCAGACTTATTGACTTCGTGGAGCACTTGTCGCACTATTTGTAATGCACTTTGAGACATTTTGTAGGTGACATTGCACAAGCTAATCGCCTGTAGTCAGCTGGACGCGACCTCGCATTACTTTCGATTGAGGCAATATGTTGTGATTTGTTTCTCTCAAAAATTACGGCCCCTATACAGTGAACTAGGATGCTCAATCAGGTCGCCCCTAATTCCTCCAATGCTTCTGAAAAACCCTGCCGTATCCCGTCGGTTCGGGCCTTCTACGTCCCATAAAAAGATCGCCGCTTGACCTCCTTTTTGTAAAGAAGTCGAGCGAGGAGGTCCTTATCGGAATCACGAAAAACCTCCTGAGTCCTTGAGACCGTCCTCGATCTCTTGCCTCCTTCTGTGTTAGAAAAATCCTAGCTCTCGACTCCGAAAACACCCATAAAATGTTCGTTCAGCTCTTCTTAATAGTTTCACCTCGGTGATGTAACTGTCGTCCTCCCTTTTCAGGACACTTATTGTTGTTCCTAACCCTTCGCCCTTTCGCCCAGTTGAAGAAAAATTTTGTGCATTCATCCCCTGAATATCCTATTTCATCTTAGCCTGTCTTTCCATTAGTTCGCGCTTGATCTTGGCATGCTCACAAAAGCCTTCCCTAGCTGCTCCAAAACAATGAGTAGTCGCCGTTTCCATAGCTTCCTGAACTCAACACTTGGATCTCTAAATCATCCCATTTCCCTTTCCATTCCACTCTCTATTAAGGGCCCACTGCTTAACCCGCCCTCTCATCCGTTTGCACTTCCCGATTAAACGATACATAGGAGATCCTCTTATTGAGGTATCCCAGGTACTTCTTGATCTCCTCTTACACTCCGTAACTCAAGCCCAGGCCGGGATTTTGAAACTCCCTTCTTGGCTTTCCACTCTTCGGATGTTGTCAAAGATAATTGACAATATCCGACAAAGCAATCGCCTGATGCTGGATCGTTGCATTCGAAAGTCAAACCAATCAGAAAGTAGCGTAACCCTTATCCAACTCTCGAAAATAACTCACCTTCCCCATGCCTCATTCCACCAAGTGAAACGTGCCCCCAAAAGATGTCATGAACCGAACACTCAGATTCCATTTGCTAAACGATCTAAGACCCGAATCCCTCGAACTTCCCCCAAACTTTCGGTCACGATCCACCTGGTTAAAGTCACCCAAATAAACAAAAAGGCTAGACAACTCCCAGAGGAGGGTGCCCAAATGATCCCCAACTCTTTGCCTTTAGAATGGGTCCGCTCGCCATAGAACAAGATCAGATACCACTGACCACCACATGATCATTAACAAGACAAACAAATAAAAGCTACACTTGAAAACAATACTCAAAAGATTAGGCTAGACCACCCTACCCAAGACACCCCTTACAACCCAAGGATCACACTATCCTAAAATAAGAGACCACTACTTCAGCATATTAAAACAAGAAACCATTACATTTAGTTCACAAAGAAAAACGAATCCGCAAAGTGACCCAACTAAGGAACGCAACTTAGGAATAATCGGGTTAGTTGGATCATTTAAGCCCCGACAATTCCAGCAAACACCAAACACCCCTGCTGTGGGTGTTGTTCAGGTCAACCACCCCAAACCCGACTGCAAAGGAAAGTGAAATCTCAATCTCGAACTTCTGAAGAGTTTGCAAATACACGTCTCTGGTGCGTATTTCCGTTGCTTGTGCTGCTTCCTCTGGATTTCCTGTCACATCCCAACCATGCTTGATCATTACAAACACGCTTACCTTTCTCCAAGGAGCATGTCCCAAGAGTCAACTTCATCACCTTCCTCCAAGAAAGCATCGAGCACTCTCTAAATCCGTCAACAGCTCTCCTCTGTGTGAGAAACCTGGGCTTTGTTTTCTACTTCTCTTTCCTCTTGAAACGTTCGTTCCTCACAAAACCGACCTCCTGTCTCTCTCTCCCATCCAAAGTAAAGTTGATAGCATTGTCGGACATCACCCTCATGGGCAAGGAGATGATCTGAAGAGATATGATCCACAATTTAGTTTCCAAACTCTCAATCCCATGATTCACAATGTTTCCCTAGCCGGGGTGGATTCCTCCTCTTCTGGCTCTTTCTCTTCCACATCAAAAATCATTTATCTCATTTCCGATTTTCCGGAATAAGACCAATAAAAAAGGCGAAGCATACCATCTGAATCCCCAAGTGTTCCTCCTTCGGTTTCCATAGGACTTGCATCATCCCACTAGAGCTTGAATTCATTAAAACTCCCTTCCAATAATACGACCACCCCCCTCGGAAATAGCTKTAAAGACTTGCCCATAACCAATATTCCCATCCCGATGTTCAGATAAAGCACCTTGAGGATAGACTCTCCTAGCAATTGAATTTTGTAGGATGAAATCGAACCTTTGTGATTGCTCCAAGTAGGTGTAAGATGGCAAAGTAGGGTTTCCCGGAAAAGGGAGTACATGGGCCGGTGCCGGCGGCATTCTTTCCTCCCCCGCAGCTTGTTCAAGAACCGAGTTACGGGGCCCCACCGAAGTCGTGTTGCTTGGGGTCTCCAATTCACTTGCTAGAAAGTCACGAATAGAAGTTGGCTCACCTTCTCTAATTAATTGGGCCTGAAATCCCAGCCCAGAAGCCACCTGCCCATGCGCAGGAATCTGATTTGGTTCATGCGGCCCAGTGTGAAGTTGGGCCTGCTGGCTAGAAGTCTGACTTGGTTCATGCGGCCCAGAGTGAAGTTGGGCCTGCTGCTGCTGAGTTGGCTGCTGCTGCTGCATTTCGTGGGCCTGCCTCCCATTTAAACCCGGCCCATTACTCCTCTGCTCATTAACTTGACCCTGTAGCTGCTGTTGGGCCTGAGGCTGACCAGGCCTGCCCAAATCATTCGGCCCAAGAGACGAATCACTCTGAATCTGGGCCTGTTGCAAACCGGCATTACTAGAATTAGGCCCAGATTCATAGTAAAAGCCCCCATTGCCAATTACATTTGTCACATGTCTTGAATTCTGACTTTCTTGGCCCATACTTGGATTTTCAAAACTTGGGCCACTATGGTATGACCCCCTTGAACCCGAACCTGGTGGAAAAAGGGTCGCATTAAAGACCGGGCCTTGAAAAGGAACCTCATCGAAGTTAAAAGTTTGCCCGGGTTGTAACCTTCCCCCAAGAGTTGTCCCAAGATCAAAATCAAGTACCACATCCGACGTGTGAAATCTTGGTGAGTGTGGGCCCCCATGTTGTGCAAATCGTACGGYAGATGTCAAGTTACGTTCCGTGCATGGCGTTGCACGCAAATCGAGAGAATACATCGTATAAATTTGATCCACCTCCATGATTGCTACTCCTTTTTCAATGAAKGACACAAGTTGAGATTRGATATTGTTACGAATYGTTTCCACACGGGTCGTACACCGAGATGCCTTATGACCCACACAACCGCAACGAACACAATATTTAAACAACTCCTCATATTTAAATTGTATCCAAATTAAGGTGRCATTATCCAAACTTAGGAAAAAACTTGGGATTAAGGGTGATCCCAATTCAACCAAAACGCTCATTCTTAGGTAATCTAACCTTGGAACAATCTGCGGCTCCGGCTCATTCTTAGTTATACAATGCAAGAATCTTTTATTTACTTATGAATTATTCATATGATATCTTTTTTTTTTCCAGATTTTCATCAAACATTGCAAATAAGTATGTTTCAATTGGTTGCGCTTATACTTGGCAAATCGGTCGGTCAGGAAAGTAATGTCGGACAATGTCAGGTTTTGGACATTTAAAGGTCGATTATTTTTCGGTAACGGGTCGAATTTCTTTGTTCATGACCCAATATTTTCGGCAACAGGTCAGTCGGTCGGTCAAGGATTTTGGGAATGCCTTTTTTCTATCGATGTTTCGCAAAAATTAGATCAATTAATAAAAATTTTAATATTTGAAAAATGTATAATGTGACTAAACTAACTAAAAACTGTTAATTAAACTATATATTTGTTTGAATCTAATAAATATTATTATTTGCAAAAGATATTCTAAGTACTATGGCTTTATTAAAACCTAAAAATGCATAATTTGACAGTACTCAATAGTATTTTTTCATCAAAACACATTTTTTAATTCCTTTTTATTGCAACAAGTGAACTTTTTTAATATTTACATTTATTACATTGACTAATATTTGTGATTTGTACATTATTAAACACATTTATAAGTGATTATACTAGACAAATCGATTAAATCGGTCGGTCAACATTTTAAAACAGATTTTCGAATTAGATAAAAAATGAATTTCCAGTTAAATCTTCTTGATCATGACCCATTTTTTATGGATTGATTTTTGGGTCATTTCGGGTTCGAGTTTGCTTTTGCCACCTATACACATGTGTCATAGGAGTCCCTTGCTTAAAATCATAAAATGTTTAGTTAAATTGGTGTAAAATGACTTTGCATTTTCGATCGTAGCCAGATCTCCACCTTGTGATGATGATCCCAACCCACACCCCCTTTTTATTGTGTAATACAAAGAATGATTATTAGCATTACTCATTCTTCAATTTTTATATTTTTTTTTGGCTCTAATTAGATGGATCTCCAAGTTCCCCAACCACCTTGCGAAGCGGATTCACATTTTTATTCTCCTAACGTTAACAACTTTATCTAAGGCCACATATACTAAATCAAACATTGCATCAAATAGATTTTTGTATTTATATGTTTTAATATGGGATCGAATAATATGAACCAAAAGTGATAATTTCGGGCAAATCATCCACTTAAATTTTCCTCCTCCACTACTTACAATCGAGAGCCTCACTCTCTTGTAAATCTGACTGTTTCATATACTTTCTAACTCCTTTAATTTTCACCAAGTCATTTTCCGTCTCCCTCTACCTCGTTTCAAAATCTTCCTGATCTCACTCTTGAACTCTTCACATTGGTGCCTCCTGAGGTCTCTATCTTATATGTCCAGGCCAAACCAACGTAAGCTGTAGTTTTCCCTTAACTTGTTTGTTATATCTGCAATTCCAACTTTTCTACGGATCGAATAACTCCATTTCTTATTCGATCTCGAAAAGTGTTCCCGCACATCCATCTCAACATTCGCATCGATCTTGGTGACCCTTACCTTTTGAATATGCTCCTTATTGGAAATCCAACATTTTGTACCATAGAGCAATACTGGTCTTACAATAGTCCTGTAGAATTTTTCCTTCAACTTTAGAGGAATGCTTCAATCGCATACCACTTCTGTAGCAGATGGCCATTTAAGCTACCCTGACTTAATCATGTGGGCTACATTTTAAACTAGAGAGTCTAAGTACTTAAATAATGCCGAGAAGCAATAATAATTTTACTACTGTAATTACTTTGACAATCGCGGGTCATTGTTTTGTGTATGCCCCTTTATATAAGGAAACATCAATTTCAACTTGGGGTTAACGGTTTTTCTAATGTGTGTCCAAAGGAACATTTTAAGACGATAAATTCCCTATAAAATATTTGACACCACTCAAATAATTAATAGGAATATGCAATTAACAGGGATATAAAAATATTATCTATCATATTTAACTTAAAAATATCCTTGTAATTAATCAAATAATTAATAGAGATATTCAACATAATCAAATATTTAATAATGAATATGTTGTCTCAACATGTGCCCTTTGGCACACATTAGAACAACCGTTTTATTTATTAGGGTAATTAATCAATCCATCATTCCACAATACACTAATTCCGAAGACCATTTCATTTACCAATCATCCACAGTTCCAAAATTATATTTTCACAAAATAAAGTTATGTAGAAGAATCAAACCATATCATACATGACTGTATTTTTCTAGAGCATATAAAATTAGACGGACTTATAATTTTTGTGTCTGTGTCAATTTAAAAGTGTACAAAGTCAAATGCAGCGAATAATTGTAGACAAAGGGAGTTTAAATGTTTGTGGGCTTTTTATGTGCATTGTACTTTGAATGAACCCGTTTAATAATTAGTGTAGATCGGTCCGCCATTACTTAGATAATATATATCCTTAGTACTCCCTCGTATCTTAATTGGTTGTGATACATGGGCGAAAGCGCAATTAATAAGAAATGAATAGGTGGATATGGATCCACTTGTAATCTCTATCACTAGAGGGTAACAATGATGTTTCTCACATAATTACATTTCTACCCTTCCACATCAACAATTTTACTTATTACATATTTATTATTACCCATCAATTCAATATAAAGAAAAATAATTGTAATATAAATGACCCTACCAAAAATATAAAGATTCAATCAATTTGAATTCATTGACTTAAATATGCTTAAACTTGGAATTTATGTTAAATGATTGTTGTGGGAAATTTTGAGTTGATTGGAGGTATAATATAGAAGGTCTATTTGAACATGAAAATATATAAGAAGTAAACAAAAAGGATAAAATTGAAGTTTAATAAAATGAGTGATAAAAATAAATAGTGTTCTTTTTAGGTGTTTTTTTCAAAAGAAATTTTATACGTAATGTATGTCGAGGAAAAAATAATTCAAAATTGCATATTTTGTTCATCACAAACCTAAACTATTAAAGTTAAACTTAAACTTATTTCTCTTATTCATAATTAGTTATTTGAAAGTATTAAAGTTCGTCAATAACTTATTACCGCACGCATTGTGTACAAAAATAAACTAGTGAGTAGAAAAGCAAGTGTAGGTTGTTAGGGGTGTTGTATTATTGTTGTAATTAAAATTGGAAAATGAGCGTATATTTGTGATCATATATATGGAGTATTATTGATGGAACTTCAACTTGTTAATTTTTAATTTTAAATATATTGTCATCATAAGAGTATACGACAATGAGATGTCACCCCTCACGCCTAATTAATATAATAATAGGTCATTTATATATCTATACTAAAACAATCTCCACTAATATAATTTTTCCGTCCCAAATGTTATTTAATTTTCCTCCCAAACTTATTACTTTTTTATTTATATTTTTTTTACATTACATTTATTTCATGAGCAATTTCCTTAATATACTTATTTCCTTGTTGACACTTTCTAATCATATTGTACAAATAATTTTTTAACTCCATATTTTTAAAATTGAATAAATTTGATTTGTTTATGATTTTCCAAATTTTAAGTAATAGTTTTGTTACTAAGGCGGTAAGACCCCCTTCTTTTAGGCTGAAGTAAGTAAACTAAATTGGAGTGAATTGAAGTCGGCTGAAGCCACTGAAGTTCGTTAAATTAAAGTGGGCTGAACTCAATTGAATTGAACTTGAGTAAGCTGAAATGAGCCGAAGTAGCTGAAATAGAAGTGAGTTGAAATAGCTAATTGAGCTTAACTGAACTGAAATTGGATGAAGTGTTTTGAATTGAACTAAACCGAATACCATAAAATTAAGCTCAAAGGAATAGGGATTAACTCATATTGTATTTCTTGATTACAATTACTTCAATTGAAAATCCGAGCATTTGTATTATCTAGTACTCTCTTCGTTCCAATTTATTTTTTACGTTTTATTTTTTGTTGTTCCCTTTTATTCTTTACATTTTCTTTTTCATACTTTACTTTTTTACTCATTAATATTACTTTTACCCCTAAAATATCTCATATTACCCCTTATTTATTTCCTCATCATTCTTAATTTTCCACCTAAACTTATCTCATCCACTCATTTTTAAATATGAAAAGATTGACATTAATTTTATTGCACACATCTCAAACAAATTAAAAGAATAATACAACTTTCAAGTAATACTAACATAATTTATCCAAATATTAATTTTCCTTAATTGACGTGCAAAAATCTACAAACGTAAAAAAACAAATTGAAACGGAGGGAGTTATTAATAAGAGAATCATTATGACAGGAAAATGTTTTTTTTTTCATTAGTGGGGATCAATTGAGGAATGATTAGTAAATTTTAATCTTTGCACATTSACAAATTAATTCGCTCATAAATATAAAAAGTTTTTGCACATGAGATTGCTTGTATATGCGGATATAAATTATCTTCACAGTTCACACTCTACAATCTTGTAAGGTCGATTAAATTAGTTTCTGGATTGAGGAACTAATTTTTTTCGTTGCAAAAATGGATTGACGAACTATTTTTTTTTTTTTTGTTGCAATGGATGGAAGAACTACCTTATTTGCAGGAAAACTATTTTTGCACTATTGAACATGTTTCTAGAACGAGTAACTATTAAACATATTCTCTGTTACTTAAATAACTTAATATTAGATTAGACATTGCATGATTATTGAACAGGATAACTCAGTGGTAAAAGGACTAAAAGGATTATTAGGGTTAAATTTATATTGCTTTTATTAGACAAAATCAATATTGGATAGGGTCTACAAAAATATCCAATAATTTTACAAATAAAGTTGATATTGTAAAATAAGTACGAATTCGTATTTATTTATACTCGTTGATGGCTCTTTCCCTTCACCATTTTCAACGTTTACCAACATGTCCATTGTTGACATGACCTGCTCTCGACCTACAACTCATTTTATTTAACTAACCCACCATCAACTATATATGTGATGACCCTATTACAAAAATGACTGAAGAGAATGCTTCAAATATGCTTAAGAGAATCCTTAGAGCGTTCTCCATGTCATAGTTCTCTTAGTTTAAGAGAACGCCCTTTATTGTGTTCTCATAAGTAAAACAAAAGAGAACATTGGAAAGAAATAGACGTTCTCTTTGCTAGGTATCAAAGAAAACAACCGCTCTCTAGAGTTGTTCTTTTTGCCCCCGCCAAAGAAAACAAGCTCTTGGTAGAGGTGTTCTCTTTGCCCCTACCAACGGAAACACCATACCATTATAATTTCCTTTTATTTTAATAAACACCATACCACACATGTAGACACCCAAAAGTGTCTCCTAAAATTGAATAGGCGATGAAGAAAAGTACGACATTTCGAAATAAATTTGATTCCGAAAGTTGTAACAAATCCATAAATAAACCACATTCATTTGCACAAGTCGAATTAAAGTTGAGTTTGAAATCATACACCGACAGTTCATTAATAGGTGGAAAGTATTTCTTTTTATTTTTTTTAATTATTTTCTATTTTTAGGCCTTTTTCATTACTTTTAGGATTTTAGAATATTTAGGTTATTTCTTTAATTTCCATTTTTCCTCTTATTCCTCTCATATTTCTGAGTTCACCAGTATTTTCAAATTATTTTTCTGATTTTTCTATGATTTTTACAAGTTTTATAAAATGATTTTCGAAAATAGATAAATTTAGAAATTCTTAGATAAATCCAGGTAATTCAGGAATGATCCGAAATATTCTAGAAGATGAATCTTGTCTACCAAGAATAACCAAAACTAGATAAAGATTAAATCCGATAACAAATTAGATCCAAAAGATATAGATGAAAAAATTCCCAAAATATCAAACAATAGATAGATAGTTTTAGTCTTTGCTATCTTATCCATCCCTTAAACGCCTATAAATACATGATCTCGATGCTTATTTGTACATCAACAAAATCAGCTTCCATTAACGAAAATCATCAATCAAACTGCAATTAAAAGCTCTCAAAAACCTCTTTCAAATTCAATCCATAAACACTCTCAAGATCAAAAGTCCCTCAATTTCGTAGCAGCTTTCAAAGTCATATCTTTGCGGATTTAGGTACAAATTCTAAGGCTATTCAATTAAACTCTCTCTCCCTCTCTCTCTCTCTCTCTCTCTCTCTCTCTCTCTCTCTCTCTCTTTCTCTCTCTCTTCTTTTGTTATTAATTTTAATTAACATAATACATTGAATTATGTTTTGCTTTTGGTTTTCAATCATGTAAATTCTTTCGTTTTCAATCGTTTTTGACTTATCGCAATCGTTTTTAATTTTAATTGTCAATGCTAATAATTTCTTTTATTGTGATAAGCGATTCAATTGGAAGCAAATCTCTTGATACTCTAACCTTGCTTTGTTTTCTTTTGTATTGATAGTGATACAAGGTAAGTAAATTGATATATATTTAAGTTTCAATTTCTATATATATTATTCTTGATCTTTGTGCCTATGACTCTTTCGATTGTTTAATCAAGATCGAAATTTAGTTGAATCACATTAAATACGTATTAATTATGGACGAACGGATTTTAGGCACCATATTAATTTGATTAATTAATTCGAAGTGGTCACAATCATTAGGATAGGTAGTGATGCATGCTTAATAGAAATCAACTCTTATACTATTTTGATGCGCTTTCTAAGATCAAATCGATGGGCTCATTGAATTCAATGATTATGGTTAATGGAACTACAATGAGACCGAGTAAAGGCCGCTACATGCGGATCGGGTCGAAGATCTTTTCCGTACCATGTCCCCAAACCCACACTTTGGTTACTAGTGTATAACACCCCAATAATTCTGCACTTTACCTGTGAAATATTAAGCCGAAAATATGAAGAACTATTGCCATGCCACTGCCACGTGTTAAAACGTTTAGGCTAAATAATATTTTGTAGCGGAATTCAAGGATATAAAATAGTTCAAACCAAAGTGTTAAAATCTGAAATATTAAAATTCATTTGACAAGTTGGAACCATCAAGGCCCTTATTCGCAAATAACGGTAAAATCCCTTTTCAAACATAACAAACTCGATATATGAAATCGTTTTGTAAGGTTCACGATGCATGAACAAATCATTTAAGTACGATCGGCTCTCACTCATCCCAACCATCCAAGGCTAGTCACCTGATTGCAAATCCTGTAAAAAWTRTGCTCCCCATAATTTCCAAGTGAAATAAGGATCATCACAAGTCCACGAAATGAAGAAAATGTGGACAACACACAAAACACAAAAACACGCAATCAGCAAAGCTAAGTACATACAACATACGAAGACGAGAAAACAAACGGACATCATCTCCCCTAAAAACTAGACATACCGAGTTACGACACCTGTTTAAAAACAAAAGAAACCCAATCGTGGTGTTCATAACCACTTAACAACATTATACATATACAACTGATCCCAAACTCAGACCAAAACCATCAATTACATATTACATACATCTGCTCCAATACAAAACAGTCCCAAAATCTTCAACTGCTCCTGTTAACTAGGTTGTACCTGCAAAATGACTTATTCGATTCGAATACATGACTCAATATATATTATATTAGATATGATTTGAGCAATAGACAAAGTTGTCCAATCACAGACACACGAGGTGCCACAGTTCAATCCCAGACACACTAGGTGCCACAATTCAATTCCCCATGCCTCCCCGTCGAAAGGTATCAAAGTTCAATAAACCAGATGGCGAACGGGCGCGACTCCGTCACCATAGTTAGATGAGATCRCAAACTAACCCCATTTTGGATAAAATACATTTTTAAAATAAATATAAAGAGACGCATTGATCAGACGGCCCTAGGAAGGAAGCGAATAAAATCGCAACCCCAGCCCCTGATTGTCAATACTCTAGACGTGCACAAATCCAGAGTTTTATTGCTCATTCATAATTTATTTAATAGTTAATTATAGACACATCTACATGACTCACAAACACGACCACAATTCACATTAAAACTCTTTTTAACACTAACCGTTCCTTTAATTAATAAACATGTTGTACAAGCCAACTAACCTCGTCAATAAGACTTGAATACCTCCCTTTACTCTATACATACATCATGCACTAGTGGAAAAACTACCATAGGTAACCATCATATTTGGGCTTTAGGTAACCAACATCGATGGTTAACTCTGTGGCAGTTACCTAAAGTCATTTTATTGGTAACCAACAATATGATGGTTTCCAATAGCGTGTTAATGGTAACCACTTTCTTAATTGATGGTTACAAATAATCCATTTTTTACTTTGACTATTGGTTTTGTTGGTTACCTAAACACATTATAGGTAACTAACACAACATTTGATGGTTACCTAAAGTACATTTATTTAGAACTAAAATCGATTTGAGTGGTTCAATGTGTGTCATATATATATATATATAATATAAATATTATATATATTATATTATAATTTATATCTATTTAAATATATATACTAATATATTTATTTTATTTATATGATATATATTGTATATATGTATTATGTATATGTGTATTGTCTATACTAATATGTATATATTATGTCAGTATAATTATTAATATTTTATATAATGAATATATATTACTGTTACTTATATCTTATATATATTATATGTCCCACTTAACAAGATCCTTATAATGTGTATAAACTTTATATATTCTAATTTACTCGTATTATGTATTATCAACTATTATTTATACTTAGTTGATATTATATATCCAAATAATTATATATATTATTTTATATATATTATTATATATTAATATATTATATGTATAATATGATATATTTTAGAGTGGTTTGGATCCAATGAGAGAACCTTAAATCGAGAACAGGGTGAGAAAGCAATCTTGCCTTAGAATTTTTTAAGATCGGCAGCCGTCTAGGCATTTGCATAAGATTTTATAGTGAAGTCCCACAGCACGAATTTTCCCAAATGATGTATTTT
Source organism: Bassia scoparia (assembly GCA_008642245.1). Lineage (NCBI taxonomy): Eukaryota > Viridiplantae > Streptophyta > Magnoliopsida > Caryophyllales > Amaranthaceae > Bassia > Bassia scoparia. The sequence goes on from SNQN01000166.1 coordinate 46,316, forward strand.
TTTTTGAATAATCGACATTATGTATAAAATATGCCATTATGTATAAAATTCATTTGAAATTTACCTTTTTCGTAAAATAAATCTTGACCTTCATTCACAAATAACCAATCAAGATTCTTCTCAAGCTTCTACTTTTAGAGTTCCTTCTATTTGATCCTAAATCTATGTATTGTAATATATGTATATAGGAATAGGTCATGTGAAAAAAACACTTTGTGAAAATTAAAACTTTTAATCTTATCGTAGAGATTTCGAGATCGGCCACAAGATATTTGATTATATCTTACTTGTATTTCCAATAGGGGATAAATTGGAGACGGATTTAAAGGGAGTCACGTGATTGTTCACAACAGTATATGAAAGTTTGTGTACCCTTTACTCTTGTTGTACCCTTTAAATGTAAAATGTACCCATTTAATTTGGTTTTCACGTTTCATATAACATTGGTGTTTTACAAACAAAACAATACCACCTACGAATCAGTGACAAACCTCATATCCATATTTTTATCACTATCTCTTTACTATCAGAATCCATATATATATTTATAGTATTTCATGTAAATTCACCACAACGGAGTTGACTAAATTTAAAAATCAAATTAACCTGTTTCCTTAAAATGAATATTTATAACACCGCCTAAATTCAAAAAAAATCCCAGATGTAATCATTTAGCCAGGGTCCAGACATAAGTAAGGATTGACAGACTGAGAGCTCTTTCTTTGAATTCTCACATGAGATCCCAGAGTGCGTGCAATGTATGCAGCCGATTCTGTAGCCCTAATTTACCAAGTGCTGGTGCAAGCTCTCGCAACTATTGATTTAATGCCTAAGATTAATCATCCATATCGAATTAACGAAACGAGGAACCGTCAAGTACAAATGTTCCTGCAACTAGGCTAGTCACGAAGTAAACATGAACTTAATCCCATGAGTAGCTATCCTTCTGTCAGTGAGCTAACTGACTCTTATTAAAGAAGGAGAATCATCTATGGCCCTAATCTATATAGCACGGATAGCTAGGAAAGAATATATAGAGATACTCGTCGTTTGATAACAAGGGTACATCCGTGATGCTCCTGTAGATCTCTCCTGGGTCTCTCTCTGCACGAACCCTCAGTCCATTTCCTTGCCAGAACACTGTAGCATTCCTATTTCCCTCTCGACAACAATACCCTGCTCACAACTGACCCATGTATTTATCGAGACAGATCCCATCAGTATAAGCACTTAAAGACCGACAGGTCCGGGTAAATCTATTTGAAAAATTATCTAAATCATCTATGCTGATTGAGAACCAAAGTCATTAGAATATCATGCAATTGCTTGGTCCTTAAACGTAATGGAAATCCCTCCATAGTATCCCTTAGCAAAGAAACCTGTCATACAGCTCGCCCCAAGTAACGACATTGACTAACGTATGCACACCTGCTCGCTCCCTCACTACTAGCCATCGCACCAAGTGTCAGAGACTATTCACCCCTATAATATAGTACCTATACCGATTGACTGAAGAGAATCCAAGGCCTCCGAGGTTTCGGATGTCGCTAGATCCAACCATTTGCCCCTTAAGCGACTGGTTGTCGGTTCGCCGCACTCCCTCAAAAGATAAATGATACTCTGAAGCTCCTGAACCAATGGGGCGAATCGGTCCACCCAGAAGACCCGTAATCACTGAACCTTATCATTTAGTGATGACGGAGAAGTCGTAACTCAAGAGATATTCCTATATGTGAACCTGCGGAAATAATTGCCATTCTATGATCTCTCATGGAGAGACACCCTTCTCACAGTCACACGCACAAATTTGAATTAACAGTTAAAGCAACGATCAATTGGCATGCCATGCGATACTCATGAGAGTCCTTATTAGTCATGCCTAATGGCATGGTTGATGTGGTTGTATGCGAAACTATGACGAACTTGTATGAGCCGCCCATTCCCCCATGGCTTGGGGGCATTGACGTAACCATTGTAAATGACACACATCAGTAAATCAACTTCTATAATATTTGAAAAAAAAAAACCTTCAAATCAAGCTTCCACCATTCTATACCTCAGCAAGAATGACACAAAATAGTTCAAACTAATACCTACTCATCCTAAACTAAAACAGATACTAGGCCAACATATTGTTAATATTAACCTCAAGTTGAATCCTGGAGCTCTGAACCCCAGGCTTCATTTGTCCAAAAATCATAGGAATCTGGTTAAATTACTATCAACCTTAATTTAAMGTATACAAGCATACACAATAAGATTTGAGCATTCTTTATATTTATTCGTAACATTGTACCATCTTAGCAACATCACTGACAACTAATGTATAACCTAATAAGTAAGTAACCAGAAAAAAAGTCCAACATGAGCCATGGTTTAAGTTACAGCTGAGAATAACTCAGAAATCACCATTATTCCCAGAAATAATTGAACATTAAAGTGAAATCAATGGATGACATTGAAGGTTTCCTGAAGGTACTCAAGAGGGGGGTGAATTGAGTGCCTATTAAAATTTTGATTGTGTACTGTTTTAGTAGAGTAGACCAGTTGAACTGGTCTTGCAGCGGAATAAGTGTAAAACAGTACGTAGAACAATATCGAGCAATAATAATAAAGACACACAAATTTAACGAGGTTCACCCAACTTTGGGCTACATCCTCTAATCCTAGTTACTTTTATTAAATCTACTCCGAAATAACAAAGCAACTCGCACTCACAATGAACAATGCTTGCTTGATCTAGGCTTTGGACTTTTTCTCTTTCTTTCTTTCTCGATCTCTAAAAAATAAACCTTTTAAGAACGTGGAGAGAAGTCTTCATTCGTGAGTCTATATGCATGGATATTTATAGCCAAAGGCCTAGCAATTACTAGTGATGCAAACCTAGAATATAGGAGATAAATAAAGATATATCTACTCCTTATATTTTAGGAAAGTTCCATAAGATATTATTTCATACTTAGATGATATAATATCTTATGTTACTTTAATTGTATCTCAAGTAATTACCATATATCCAAACATATATTCTCACCAGATCATCTTTGAAGTTTCCAAAAAACCATTTTAAAGAAAAACTTTCCAAAAAATATTTTTAAGAAAACTTTCCAAAAATCTTTMCTTGCTCGACAAGATGATAGGGTCAAAGTCAACCAACCAACTGGTTTAGTTGCCTTCAACTCTAAGAGAGAAAGTTCAAATCCCAATGCCATCAACCAATAATACAAGCACGCAAKAYACACATTCATGCACTTAATACAACAACAAGACTTATTCTAATCCTAGAACTAATCTTCAATGTTCTTCAAGTTCTTGAAGCTTCCTTGATCTTCAATATAAGCTTGATCTTCTCGAGTCTTCTTCGAAGGACTTTCTGCTTCAATAGTTGAAATTCCTGTATGCCAAACACATATAGCAATTTGTACAATATAACTTGTTAGCATACATGTCACTATCTTTCAAGTGACTAAGAACGGTATCTCAGCTAGGGGTGTTCAAAACCGGATACCGAAAAATATCCGGTCCAAATTTCCAAATATCCGAATTTTTGGAAATCTGTTTTTTGGATCCGATTCCGGTCTGAATTAATCCGGATATCCGAATTTTCGAATATCCGAAAAAACCGGAATGGAATACCGGATATCCGAATCCGATTTTGATGTTTATACATGCTTGATGAAACAATTGGTCCAAATCACTAAACTAGTTGAACAAATTAAACAATTGCTCCAAATCACTAAACTAGTTATACTGTTATAGAATACAATGCCAAACATAGCAAAAAACAATTCTAGCACTATTGTCCACTTCTTAATGTACTATTGATGAATGATAAATTATTAAGTACTCTGTTTTATTTAGCTAATTGATCCATAAAACAAATGGATAAAACACATAATAGATAAATGAATAAAACAAATGGATAAATGAATGGATAAAACACATAAAAATTCAAATACAAATGGATAAACGAATTGGCAAAAACAAATGGATAAACGAATTGGCAAAAACAAATGGATGTCAATAGTTCAATATAACCACTGGATATTCTGCCTTTCTGGTTTCATTCGTGAGAGAGAGACTGAGAGAGTAAGATTGAGTGAGGATTTCAAGCCGCTTCACTAAGGCCCAATAACTCAATAAGGCAATAATTRGTATTCAATAACTCAATAACTGAATTGGGCTTTTAGAATGTGAGCCCAATAATTCGTAAACCGGATATCCGAATTGTGATTAAGAGTATTCCGGATCCGGTCTGGTTTCTGAATTCAAAAATCGGATATCCGGTCCGGTTTTTCCGAATTTTAAAAAATCGAATCGGAAGTCCGATTTTTCGGAAAAAAAATTCGTATACCGTACCGGAATATCGGAATCGTAAATTTCTGCACAGCCCTAATCTCAGCTGTTCAGACCAAGTGCATTCATCAGACCAATGTACCTGTTCTTGTAACTGTTTGTCATCACTCAAAACACCAGGGAACTTAACAAATTTCCCCTTTTTGATGACGACAAACCCTGTGAGAAGTTCCTGCAAACAACAAGTTATATGCAAAAACAACTCTTTCTCAATTGGACTATTTTTTGTCTTTTTCAATTTTTCAATTTTTTTTTGATTTTTTTCGACTCTAAGTGAAACAACCACTAACTTGGTTATTTCCTATAAAAGCAATAAATACAAACTATCCAGAATCACATTCTTTAAGAGAATCATCCAGATTTTTATTTGACTCCACTATATTAAACTACCTCTATACTAAACTGACACGATCTAAGCTAGACAAAGGCTTCCAGAACTTCTAATTATTTTCCCCCTTTTGGCATCATTAAAAAGCATTCACAGAATTAATAACATGCACAAGATAACAGGCAGAATAATAGTGCAACAGAGTCAAACAAGAACCAAATTACATCAATAATGTCTTGTAAAATGGCTTGGAAAACAGATAACCAAAAGCAGTTAAAAAGATAGGAGGGGAACAGAAGCTAGAACAGATCATCACTTGTCATCATCATCCTCATTCCATCTCGTCCTCTGAAGCATCAAGATCAGAACCCTTATCATCCTCATCATCCTCATCATCATTATCATCATTGTCTTCCTCATCCTGACTTCCATCTGCAGAAGAGTGGGTGGATTCCTCGAGGTTAATTTCTTCATCTTCCTCAGACTACTTTGCAACTGATCCCTTAGCAATAGAACCCTGACTAGTAGCAGCAGTAGATGTTTGTCCAGCAGCAGTAGAAACATTAGTCTGAACAGTAGGAGTGCTCTCAACCTTCTAACCAGTACCAACAGCTACCTGTGTTGCTGTTCCCTTAGCCTTCATCCTAGCAACCCAATTTCTAGTCTCATTCAACTTCCCCTCTAAACTCCCTTGCCTCTCAGTGAAGGAAGTGGTCCAGCCATGCACAATAGTCACCAGCATCTCCAATGTTTTATCCTGCTTCTCAATCTTGCTAAACAGTGGAGTGAGATCAGTAGATTTACTGGTCTCCTCAACCTTCCTTTTCTTAGAAGCAGGTTCTTTCTTTTCCTTCTTGACTGGTGAATCTCCAACATTGCACAACTTGTCTCTCTTGATGTAAAATCCCTTTTGGCGCAGAATTTTCAGAGAGAACTTCTGTGCAGGGATGGTGTCACCATTGAGAGTGTGACCTTCCTTAATCAAGATCCCAGATATTAGGGACCCATAGGCTAGAGAGTGAGAGGGTGCATTCTTACAATTCATCATATGTTCAATAATTATGGCAGGAAAATTTATTTTCACATTCTTCATCATGAGTTAAATTAGAACCATGTCCATGATTCTAACTGACCCTCTACCCTGTGACTTTGGAATCAAAACTTTCTGTCATATTGAGTGTAGAATTTTCATAATAGGTTCCCTAAGACTAGTGGTCTTGAACCCTTCCCTAGTCCTAACAACCTTCCCAAACAAAAACTTCATAATCTCATCATTACCTACACCAGCAACAGTAGGCCAACCATCTGCACTATATCCAGCATAACCATCTCTAGGAACATTCAAAAATTCAGCCAACGAAGAAACAAACACACGCACATCTTTACCATAAACAGTACTAACTAAACTCTTATCAGGATATTGAAACAAATTAGCATAAAACTCCTTAACAGGCTCAACGTAAGCCTTCTTAACAATCCTAATATGATTCAGCCATCCCTGAAATTCTAACACTTGTTCCACTTCAGACAACGCAGGAATATCCCAATAACCTTCTTCACAACCACAACAAGACATAACAGCTTTCTTAGAAGACTGAACAGTAGAAGGAGAAGCAGTTGTTTTACCTTTAGAAGACCGGGGAACAGGTGCCTTCCTCTTGGTTCCCTTGGGGGTACCAGTGTATTGTTCTGCCTCCTTCATCGCCTTCTCCTTGTCCTCAATCTTGACCATTGACCCTCGAGTAGACTTCCTCAACACAACCCATGTAACTCCAGCACCCTGAGTTACTGCAACAACCCGAGAGCCAACCTCAACTACGTCTTCATCATCACCCTCATCTTCCTCATCCTCATGATCCTATGGAAGCTTTAGAAACTCTGAATCAAGAACTTCAGAAAGGTTCTTGGCAGTAGAACCTTGTTCCCCCTCAGTGTTCTCAACCTCAATTGGCTTTGATTCCAGGCTAGGGTTTTGAACCGAGAGAGAAGAAGAAGTAGGTTCCGTGATTTTAGGGTTTGTGGGTTGTGATGGTAATGTGGGTTGAGGTGGTGGTGAGGTGATTTGTGGTGGTGGAATTGATTGTTGTGGTAATGGTGGAATTATGGGTTGATTTTGTGGTGGTGGAGGTGGATGCATGGTGGTTGTCGTGGTAGCATCGGAGTACCATTGTTCAGGTGGTGGTGGAGGTGGATGCATGGTGGTTGTCGTGGTAGTATCGGAGTACCATTGTTCAGGTGGTGGTGGTGTTTGAAGTGGTGAAGCTGAAACGATGGTTTTTGTTGTATCAATAGTGGTTTCCGAATGTTCAGTAGCCACAACTACTTCCGATTGAGTTACGGTTGCCTTCTTTACTTTCCCTTTCCCCTTTCTAGTAGCTTTCTTCCCCATTCTAAATTTTTCCGATCAGAGATTTCACGCAAACCGAGGTGACACTTTAGAGAGAGAGACGAAAGCTTCTGAGAGATGAATATTGACTTGTGATGATCAAAGCAGAAAACAAAGAGGGGAATATATAGTGGAAGCAAATAGAAGTAAAGGGAAGTGAAGTGCTTGGCAGTTAAGTAAAGGAAGTGGAAGTGCAAGGGAAATAACTCCCCATAAATACCTTAACTTATCAAAAATGAAGTGGCACGTGATGATGGGTTGGACCCACTAATTTGATTTTTGCCAAAATATGAAATTTGAACTGCATAAATATCTCAACTGGCAGTAGTTAAGGATATTCAATTAATTCTTTCCAAAATCATGGGTATTTGGCAAGAACATATACGTGGCCATCTGCTATTCTCCTATAGTGTCCTATCACCCCAAACAGTTCACCTGTTCTGGGCAACTTAGTTCACTTCACCTGCTCATGCTTRATAATGGTACAAATAGTATCAACAAAGTTATGTGCAATATATACATCTATGAACACTAATCTAGCCAATCATTGGGGGTCAACAAAAAGAAGCCTTTCACCGAAATCTAACTAGACCTAACAAGACTCTTAACCTACAAAAAGACTCTCTACACAATAGTTTTGTGAAGATATCAGCAAGCTGATTCTCACTTTTTCAAAACAACATCTCCACATTACCTTTTTCCACATTATCCCTAAGGAAGTGGTGTCTGATCTCGATATGTTTTGTCTTGGAGTGCTGCACAGGATTCTTAGAAATGTTAATAGCACTTGTATTATCACAAAATATAGGAACACAATCTAATAATACACCAAAGTCTTTTAACTGACTCTTTATCCACAACAGCTGTGAACAGCAAGCTGCAGCAYCTARGTATTCAGCTTCTGCTGTGGACAAAGCAACTATGTTTTGCTTCTTTGAACCCCAAGAGATCAAACATGATCCCAAGAAGTGTGCCATACCTGATGTGCTTTTCCGATTAACAAGATATCCTGCATAATCTGCATCTGTGTACCCGACCAGTTRAACTGTACTACCTATGGGGTACCACAGACACAAATCAACTATTCCTACCAAGTACCTGAAAATTCTTCTCACTATTTTCAGATGTGACTCCTTGGGGTTGCTTTGGAATCGAGCACACAACCCCACAGAGAACATGATATCAGGTCTGCTAGCAATGAGGTACAAGAGTGAGCCAATCATAACTATGAACAGTGTAGCATCCACAGTTGTTCCCCTTTCATCTACATCCAACTTAGTAGAGGTGGGAACAAGTGTGTCATATGTCTTACTGTTCTGTATTCCATACTTCTTCAGTAGCTCTTTCAAGTACTTCTGCTGGTGGATCATTATCCCTTCATCTGTTTGCTTGATCTGCAGCCCAAGGAAGAATTGTTGTCTGTGTTGTTATTTTTATATAATAACAGATTCTAAAATATAAAATTGATTTATTCTGTTAGATATTCTATAAACCTTTTATATCTTTCCTTATTTTTAAGGTTTTATCTTTGGAAAACGTTTCTGAATATAAACATTTTATGAAAAATAGGAAGAGCCATAAAATAGGAATCGGTTTATGAGAAAACGTGAACAACTGAAGATATAGGAATTAACGGCAATCTGATCAAGTACGTGAGTGATGAGCTTGCTGGTCAAGTTCCACTACAAGCATTACTCCTACAAAAAGGAGTAGTGGTAGGGACTTACTGCTTGTCTCTACGCCACTCATGTCGTTATTAAAGACACTCATTGAATAAACAAACAACCTTGACAAAGAATCGATAAAACGCGTATTCATATTGCTCACCGCATTTAGATCATTTACATTGTTGTAATGCTTCTTCTGTATTGAAGCTGGGGTTTGAGGATCATACCGAGGATTGTAGAAATCGAGTTTAAGGACGTGCAACAGATGGTTGTTGCGAGTTCAAAAGTTCCTAGTGAACAAAACGAGTGTCTTAGTTTGAATTAGGTGTTGCATCCTATTATAATAAGACGAATCCTGGTGTTGCATCAGGCCACATTTTTTCTCTCTAGGCGTTTGTCGTTGAGGTTTCTGATGTTTGAAAATCTCTTTACTCTTTTCTTGATCAAGTTCTTTTAATTCCGACGAAAGTAAACTTAAGTTCCTCAATACAATTCACCCCCCCTCTTTAGTCAGTCGATCAACAGTAGAACGAGTAATAGTACTCGATGGTCTCAGAACAAAATGAATGACCTAGGTACAATATCCGAAATAAAGCATAGGCTTGTTGATCAGGTTACAATCAGCCAAAGGCATTGATATATATGAACATTTACACCAGTTGCAAGACTTGACTATAAGAATATTATTGCTTTTGCTGCTCACATGATTTCAAATTGTTTCATGAGATTTAAACAGGCTTTCTGAATGGCTACTTTGAAGAAGAAGTTTGTAGAGCAGCCTCGCAGGCTTTCGAGAATGCACTGTTCCACCACCATGTGTATAAGTTGACAAGCTTTGTATGGTCTTAAGCAAGCTCCTAGGCTTGGATGAAGTTGTCAAACTTCTGATGAAAATGTTACAAAATGGGAACATGGACAAGACCTTGTTATATCAAAACAAGGGCCATATTACTTTTGTACATTATGTGATGATACTATGTTTAGTGCAACTAATCAATGCTATGTATGAGTTCTGCTGATCTATGTGATGATTTAATACCATGATGGAGAATGTATTCTT